>RJWJ010006504.1:0-62190 GCA_004363605.1 Indri indri | reverse complement strand
ATTAAACCCATTGTTTCTGTGCTTATTTTCTGCTTGGAGGATCTGTCCCGTTCTATCAGTGGGGTGTTGGAGTCCCTGGCTACTATGATGTTGCTGTCTATCATCTTGTTTAGATCAAGTAGGATTTGCTTTATGAATCTGGGTGCACCTTTGTTAGGTACATGTATATATAGGATTGTTATGTTTTCTTGTTGAATTGTTTCCTTCACTGTTATACGATGACCATTTTCGTCTTTCTTTACTTTCGCTGATTGAAATGTATGTTATCTGATATGAGAATGGCTACCCCAGTTTTCTTTTGGTTTTCATTTACATGGAATATTGTTTTCCATCCTTTCACCTTGAATTTGAATGAGTCCTTGAGGGGTAGATGCATTTCCTGCAGATGGCAGATACTTGGCTTGTATTTTTCATCCATTCAGCCATTCTGTGTGTCCTCAGTGGGGAGTTTGAGCCATTCACATTTATTGAAAGAATTGATAGGTTGGGTGGATTTTTCATCATCCTGTTGAGTAGAACTTAATTGCTTTGTTTTATCTCCTGAGCCATTGTGGTATCTGGGCTATGATCTTTAGTTTTTGGGTGACTTTACACTGGGGGTGTCTATTGTTCTGATCCATGTATAATGCAGTTCTGAGTACTCCCTGCAGGGCAGATTTGGTCTTGACAAATTCCCTCAGTCTTTGCTTGTTGGAGAAAGTCTTTATTTCTCTCTCATATAAGGAACTTAGTTTTGAAGGATACAAAATTCTAGACTTGCCATCATTCTGTTTGAAATGAATAAGAATGGGTTCCCAATCCCTTTTGGCTTGTAAGGTCTCAGTTGAGAAATCTGCAGTTAGTCTGATGGATTTTCCTTTGCAAGTCACCTGATGCTTTCAACTTATGGTTCGCAGGAGTGCCTCTTTCATGTTTATTTTGTCCAGTCTGATGACTACGTGTCCTGGTGATTGCCTCTTCATGACGAATCTCCTGGGGGTCATTTGAGCTTCTTATACCTGAACATCTAGATTTCTAGCAAGGCCAGGAAAATTTCCCTCGATTACTTACTCAAATAGGTTTTCCAACCCTTGTGTATTTTCTTATTCACTCTCAGGGACGCCTATGATTTTTATGTTGGGACTCTTCACATAATTCCATATTTCTTGTAGGTTTTGTTTGTTTTTCTTATTTCTTAGTTCTTTCTATTCGACTAACTTGTTTAACTCCAAGGTGTTGTCTTCAAGCTCTGAAATTCTTTCTTCTGCCTGATCTAGCCTATTTTTAAGGCTTTCCATGGTGTTTTGTATTTCCTTGAATGAATTTTTCATTTCTATAAGTTTTTTTTAAAATAATTCTATTTCTTTGATAAATTTTTCATTCATTTCCTGCACTGTTTTTGTTGTTTCTTTGTGTCTAGGTGTAAGATAGCCAGCACTCTCATGGGACTCTCCTGAATAGTATCCCTTTTGAACACCTGAACTCCCTGGCCTCTGAGACGTTCTGGGTTTGGACTGCACCATTTTCTTCTTTTCTCTATCTTCTTCTTTCTCAGCTTTGCAGTTTTTCTTGGTTGGGTCTCCAGACATCTCTGTTGTCTCTTCCTGTGACCCACACCTGAGCTGCAACTGCTCTTTGCTTTCCTCAGTGCAATATTCTACCTTCCAGTGGGGACAATCCAAAAAGCGATGTCTCTAATTGGCCATCGGGGCTCCCCTGTGTCCTAAATGACTTTTAATTCATTACATTTTCCTCCATTTGATTAACTATATTGAAAACTTAATCTGTGCCCTTGTAAAATTTAAAATAGTACAAACATACAAACAATGAAAAGTGAGGTGCTCTCTGTACCTTAAACATTCTTCCCAAAGGCGTACATGGCTAATATTTTTATATGCTTCAGAATATTCTCTGCACATATCATTAGTGAGTGTGTGGGGTGTGTATGTGTAACATGTACCTACAGCACCATATCTTTTTTACATCAAGGAACATACCGTAACATCCCGATCTGTACTGGACTATGTTTGCTTTGAAAAACATATTTTTACTTTCAACAGAGACATGTAAAAGAAGGTTTAAAGAAGCACTGTTGTAACAGCGAAAACTGGAAAGGACCCAAATATCCATCAACAAGAAAATGAGGAAATAAATTGTAGAGTATTTATAAAACAGAACATTAATGAGAACGTTGAACGAGCTACAGCTGCAAGTGACAACATGGTTAAGTCTCACAGACATCGTCTTGACTGAAAAAAATCTAGTTGTGAAAGAGAAGATGGCTCGAGCATGCATTTGTGATGTCAGAAGTGAGGATGGGGGTCACCTGTGTGGGGAGACCGTAGGTGAGTGCTGGTGGTGTTCTCCTATCTGACATGGGCGTTGGCTACCCACTATGTAAACTTTGTGAAAATTCATCATCACATATGGCCTGTACACATTTTTGTAAGTATGGTATTCTTCAATAAATTTCATGCTAGAAATTAAAAAAACATTTGGAAATCAATTTCAGACCATATGGTTTGAAGCTGTAGCTGTGGATGCCTTCATCATACAGACGGACAGCATTTTCCCTAAGCCCTTTGCCCTCTGATGTGCACTTAGGTCATTTCCAGCTATTTGCTGTGGCATGCATTTTCCAAGATATTCTCCAATCACCCTTCCAAATGGAAGCAGGTTGTTATGAGTACAGACAGATGACGCCTTGGTGCATGGAATCAATTCTGCCCTGCGGATGCCAAGAGGGAGGTCAGCCCATTCCAGACCAGCGCACAGGTGTGTGGAGCCCTGCCCCATGCTGAGCCGGCCCTGGCATCGTCGGGGCACAGATGCATTGCTGCTAATGGGTATTCCCAAGGCATGGCGTTGTTATTTGCATTTTCTCGTTGTCAGGAACACCCAATGTTCTGAATATTAATGAAACAATTTTCAGCCTCCTTTGCAGGCTTAAAATATTCAACATCAGACATACTGTTTTGTTCCCATTTCAGCCAAGTTTAATTTCCCTTAACCAGCTTTGTTGTTGTAAAGTGAAATTAATGTATAATTTCAGTGTTTAAATCTCAATTCTTAGTAATTCACGACAGATTGCTAGTGAATATGATTTGTTCGTTAACACCTAATGGGTTGAAATAATTTATTGTGCAAACATTTCCAGGAAAAGGACGCCACTTGAGCAAAAGCAAACAGGAAATGTTGCTTATTTATCTAATAAACTACCCTAGGGTGAGCAAGTACATTAGCATTGCACAAACTTTGTGACTTATTTATCATCACTATTTATTATTAAAACTTTATCTGCTTCAACTTAGTGAATGGCTGCCTTGGGATACACCGCTTGCAGCAACAACAACAAAATAAAGTTTATGCAATTTGCATAATATTGTACAAAGAATATTAGCTTAGAACAATATGAATCCCTGGATCATTCGCACAGCCCTTTGGTGTTTAACATTGGTAAATATTTAAATAACAGCAAGCCTGTATAATTATAAAGATTTCTCTTTCTAATCTGTCCTGGATGTACTGCTGTTATAAATCACCACGATCACGTGGTTTGGCTGGGAGACTGTTAGGGGATGATGAAGCAGCACTTGTTGCTTACGTAGGCAAGGATGATGGAGACATGGGAGTTCATGCAGGAGAGGAGTCTGATACAAGACACTGAAGTCTTGCTCCATCTCTTTTTTATCCCTTGTAACAGCATCAGTGTTTCATGTGAACTGGGTCCTGCATGGAACAGACATGCAGGAGATGAGTTGCTGGATTTCTGGATCTACCTTTATGAGTGGGCCATTTGCATAGTAAAAAGAATATGAGTCATACCCCAGGGCTTTTGCACATGCTGTTTTCATTGTTTGGGTTATTCTACGTTTGCATCACCTGCTCATCTCCTAGTTATGGCTAAGTCATCTTTTTGGTCTCAGTGCAAACCTCTACATTTCCCCCGACTCCTCTGGTCTAGCTTGGTGTCCCTATTATGCACCTTTGTGATACTTTGCATTTCTCTTTCATAGCTTACCTACTCGAATGTCATTGTTCTCTGGACTCTGAGCTCCACGAGGGGGAGTCTATGTTGGTCTATGTTGGTCAGTCCTATATCCAAAGGACATAGCACAGGTGTGGCAAATGGTAAAGCCTGAGTTATATTTTTGTTGAATGAAAGCATGAATAAATGAATACCTGTAAGGATCTTAAAAAGTGTCTGCATAATCAATAATCACATGCTATATTAACATTTCAAATCAGACAAACTAAAAAATGAGTTATATTGCCCAGTGGTGGTGAAAGTTCAGGGATGCAGGAACTCCCAGATACGTCATGGGAGCACTTTGGCTGCACGAGGCAGAAATCTTAAGGTGATTCTTTTATCTTTTTGGCTCAGTAAGCATATTTATGGGAATGTACCCTAAAGCAGTAATTCGGGAATGTGTGAACATATTTAGTCTCAAGGATGTTCATCACAGTGTTGTTTAAAATTGCGAAAAATTATAAACAACTAAATGGTTGACAATAGAGGATTAGCTGAGAGAGCTGTATCTTATCTAAATGATAGAATACTATGAAGATACTAAAATAATGATTTAGAAATATTTTAATGACATTGGGAGAGATTTATGGTACATTCCGGGGTGAATAAAGCAATTATAAAGCCTTATATAACTATGATTCAATCTTTTGTGATAACATCCATGTGTGCAGATGACTAGAAGCATTTAAAAATGTTAAATAAGTTTTATCTTCAGTTTGGTGAGATTTTCCTTTTAATGTCATCTTTCTTCAAAATCCAAAAGCAAAATGAAACAAACCCATACAATGCATTGTTGGTTTAACCCACATAGAAAGGAATTAATTTAAGTTACTATAAAAAACAATAATTGGCTGTATGTCTTAGTGAAATATATGTTAAGGATGAAAAGAACATCAAAGAATTTTATTTTCAGTAATTATTTTGTTAATAATAAAATTGGTATTATTGTTTGGAAGCTACTTAAGTAAATTATAGGTGAAATCAAATTATGTTAATGTCATCAATAAATATTACCTTCAGGTTAAGAAAAAGAGAAAAAAATATAAAAGAATTTGAACAAAAACCTTGCAACCCTAAGTTTGAGTTGCAAATATCACCAAGGACTCCTAATGTATTTTCACTTAAAATACACATTTTCTACCGCTGTCAACTGAACGAGCCCAGAAACCAGGACTTAACTAGTAGCAGCGGAAGCTCCTAGCGTGCTACACTGAGATTGCCAACTGCCGCATCCCACCAAAACACACCGGAACTCCTTGGAGAAAGGGCTGATTCCAGATCCGGGGCAGGAAATGAATGGGAAGATCCTGGATCATCTTTTCCCACCAAAGGACACAAGAGAAAAGGCTCCCGGGCCACCTGTGAGGACTCTGTAGCTAGTGAATGGGGTCCCAGTGGCCGGACGTGGCACACTCGGCATCAGCAGGATGACAACAGTGAGCGGGACGCATCGTCATGTGGAAGTCCACGCGTAAAACATGGAGCAGCGGTGGCAGCAAATCAACACGTGTGCATGAGATGGGGAACAGTGACAACGACAGCTCACTGGGGGATGGCAGGGAACCCGCTCGCAATTTTGAAAACCAGCAAATAGAGGGAAGAATCGAGCATTTTCCTGCCTTAATTTTACAACTGTGCCCCAGAGTAGCCACGCGGTTTATGTGGGAAGCTTGCTGTTTACACTGGAGAGTTTTAGCTCAGCAGCGATGATGGCAGATAGGATTAGTAAGTTCTCCAGCTCCAAGGCAATAATCGCACACGCTGCCGTCCCCAGTGGCAACTGGTATCACGAAAAGAGGAACAACTGGACGTCTCTGTGTCTCCAGATGGAAGTTCATGGTGCCACTTACGGAACTTTCTTGCCAAAATATTGAACCTGAGGAAGGGGACAGAGAAACACGGTAAATGATACCACGCAGTTGTGCTCAGCAAAATTTAAACTGTGGGAAACTGTATGACATCATAACAAATAAATCGCAAAGGCGTTAAAAAGAGAGAAGGAAGAACCTATAGATAACGAGATTTAAGACATAGGAGGCGACGGCGGGGTGCGGCTTTGTTTGGATCCTGACTCGAATGAGCCAACTACGTGCAGTCAGGGACATTTTAACACTCCCTGCGTACTCCGACATTAAGATGATGTATTGTCATTCGCTATGTGTGATGATGGTGTTGCAGCTATTTTAAAAAATCCTTATGTTTTAGGAATGCATGCTAATTATTGTCAGGAAAAACAAGCTCTCCGGAATGTGTAACAGCCTCTTCTGTGCTTTCACTAATTTTTCAGGCCCCTCAGACCTTCTCCTTTTAAAGACTTGAAATGAGATTTTTTTTATTTTCAATGCTCAAAATGTTCTTCTATTTTATTGATCCTTGCCATAACTCCATTTATTCTGGTTTTTCATTTTGTAATTCTCTTGGGTATATAAGGCAGCCTGGGTTAATTTTATATTTTTCTTTTCTTTTTTTCTCCAAACTCATCATTCAAACATAATAGAATTATTTTGAATTAAGTAAAGTTGATCTCATGCAACTTATATCCAACTTGGATGAGCCAGAAAGTAGATATTACATCAGCTGCATATTACTGCAATGGGAAGCTTAAAACCTGAAAAAAATACAAAGGTCCTTCCGTTTTTGTAGAAAGTGAAGTTTAGGTAGGGCAAGAAACTAACAATCACTTGTGGTTCTATGGAGAAGCAGTGTGAGCAAAGAGCCTCAGAATTATGGGAAATATGAAGTATTTGAGTAGTTATACGAAGGCAACAAAGAATAATTCTGTTTTCTTGGGTCAATGTCTGATTGCACCATAATGTCCTTAGCGCTTTCATCTACCCTTGCTGGTAGGGATTAATGGCCACTAAGACCAGGGTTTGGGCACACTGTTGGTCAACGAGGTCACAAACGGTCATGTAGCGCAGGTGTATGATGCAGGGCCAGGCTCATTTCAGGGTGGGGGTGGCTTCAGAACGACAGTACAGAGATGCCCCCGCAGTTTCTACAACTGTAAGACATCGGATTAAATTGAGTTCTTTAAGAAGGATTGCACTAGAACGTCCCAAACTCAATTCCTGTTCTAATTAGCTTGTTTACAAAGTTTAATTCATCTGTTTTCCCCAAAAGACGTTTCTCTGGACTTCCCTACAAATAATGTTTTTGTTAATAGTTTCCTAGTTATAAGGTACCAAAATCCATCTCAAAAGATAGGTTCATTTTCTTTTTAAAAGGGAATGGATTGTCTCACGTAATGGAAAAGCCAGAGGCCAGCTTCGCAGGCAGGGTCGACCCAGGTGCACAAGGGGTATGTATCTTCAGGAATCTGTCCCTGCTCTGGTGGCTTCTGTGTCGGCTCGTTCTCGGGCAGACTCTTTCGACTTGGTGATAAAGGTGGTCACCAGTGGCTTCAGGCCCCATCCTACCAGTTTGGAGACCCCACTGATAAGAGCAAGGAAGCTCCTGTTAGCTTGGCTTCTGTCACACGTGTGGCCCTGAGCATGTCCCTAGTCAGAGGGGTGCTGTCCACGCTGTGCGTTCACCCTCCACAAGCACCAAACGGTGGAGGGTGGTTCTTTGATGGGAACTCAGACTCTGCAACCTGGAAAAGGGAGAGTGGATGCTGGGCAGGAAGAAAACCACAACAGATGTCTATTGTGGGATTTTAAGTAATTTCTGATATCTAAATCACTACTCTGCCTGGCCTGACCATCTCCAAGTTAACGGAATAGCAGCAAGGCTGACACTGGACACGACAGAGGCTTTGCTGTTCTGTATCTAGGGCCAGAAGAAGGAATAGTTTGACGTGGATGGGAATGTCTAACCCTTGATCTTGCCCGTCTTTCCCTCTGAGGATGCAAAGACAGTAACCAGCATACACATTTACTGGCAAGTGATCGACGGTTTAAAAGTCCTACGAAAAAGTAATCTGTTGTACTTTGAGATTTTAGGAATAGTAAAATCCCTCTGGTTATCTACCCTCAGGGGAAATACAACAGTCACTTATTTATTCTAGATTTTAGCATTGACAAAGGTGACATGATAGAATAGCTTTATTGGAGAATGTGAAAAATGCTGTTTCTAGAACTTTCTGGTCGGTCAAACAATGAGGACTATACCTCCACAAACACGTGGTCAGCCACGTGGGGAAAGGCAGTTTCTAAGTCATTCCTGGAGATAGGAGGTTCAGATAGTCAAGTGTTCGTTTGTAAGGGTGGGTGGTTGTAAGTCTCATCAAACTTTAGCCCACATATATTGAGCACCAAGTGTATGCAGGATGATTTGCTGTGCACTGGGGATACAAAAACAAATGTATGAATGACATGACCCTGAAGTCAAATAGGTTATGACCTGCTTATTTCAGGTCACATATCACAATAATTCAAAGAAATGGGGGGAAAGCCTTAAGCAGTGAAACGTCAGGAACTTTATGTTTTTCAATAAATGGAGTTTTATCCCTAGATCTACTGATAGAATGGATAGCATAAAAATAAAATTCAGTTTTAGGATTTTGTCCCAAAGGTCCTCAGTGCTAAGGGTGTGTAGGTGTTAATCTCTGAAGTGGGCGAGCTTGTGTTGTCTGACACTGTGTACCATGAGGATCTGCGTCAGACAACATAAACTCACCCATCCATTGCTGGGGAGTTTAATTGATTGCTGTTTCTTTCTGCTTGACTGGAGACTGAGGTTCGCTGACGTTTCTGTATGTCTAATAGGATTTCCATTTGGTATTTGGCTTATGTTCAGGAATACATATTCAATTGAGTTGAGAAGGACCAGACCACAGTTGTTCAAAACCCTGGGGATGTGTCTCACGCTTGTTAGTACTTAGCTTTCTCTGGTCCCCACACACAGATTCACTGTGACACCAGGCTCCTGTCAACCTTCACCATGGAAATTAGCACAAAAATATTTACATGGGTGTAAGGAACGTTGGTTGCCTTAACATCTATGGCCGGTGAAGGGGAATGACTCATTAGAAGGATTCGCAGACCTGGGCCAAATTGAAATTGTTTACGAAGGCCAGCTTCTAGGGAGCATCCCAGCCACTGTGGGTGACAGTAAATTAATGTAAACAAGGTTTTCCTTCTTCTATTTACTTCCTCAGATCTCAGCGGGAGATATTTAGAGTTGGTCCCTGTTGCTACCACCTCAAGTACACCGATTTCTATATGTCTCTCTCTATTACATGCATATATGTTTTGATTTCTCTCTATGTATGTATATATGCGGTGGAGGTGGGGATCTGATGCTGGGTACTTCAGCCCAGCTCAACAGATGCAGGCTTGCAAATGTGTGTTTCTGAAGAGGAAGACAAGCTGTGTTGCAGGAAGAGAGTTTTCAGGCAGGTGGGATCAGGACTGTTCCTGGGTTGCATCAGGATAAACAGGGCTTCCCCACAACTGAGGGAGCCCAGGGTCCCGTCCAGGTTTTAAGTTCCCAATATATTAAAAAATGAAGGAATCTTGAATCAGGGGTGTCAGAATTGGGACATGCTTTAAACGTTTTCATTGAGCAAACCCATGCTCTTCACACAGCCAAGTGCAATGACCCAACATGTGCTCTTACTCAGCGAAGTGTCCGGCGATGACCCCTTGGACATTAGCAGGTGCGAGGCCAATATGGAGAAAGGCAGTGGGCAGAGCGGTGGGAAGCTGGGATTTCACTACATCACTGAGCCACTGGATCACACCTCACCTGAAGTCTTCAGGTGGATGCTCCACTGCCAGACTCCTCATAGCTGAGCCCATAAATTCCATTATTTTCTAAGTCAGGGCAAGTTGAGTGTCGGCTCCTTGCAGCTGAAATCATCCTAACCGATACAGACCTGGTTCCACCCCCGTCCTCGCCCTTTGGCCACTCTCAGCACTGACGACTGTTAAGACTGTCATTATTTAATTGAAAGGTTGATTAGAATTGGAGGTTTGTTGTAGAGGACGTGGTTATTTTGGACTCTGCAACAGTCAACACACTTGACAGTCCTCTCACTGACTTGACTGAATGGACGGATTGTTGATATGACATAATCCCAACTATTAGCTGTCAATCCTTTCATCCTTAAGATGCTGTTTTCCCTTTTCTTTACATTGGTTTGACAGTTTATACAGTTTGAAATGTTTTCCTGTGCATTATGTCATCTGATCATAAACCTGTGCTTGGGCTCACAGAATAGACATTTTCCACTTTTGCAGAGACAGGAGCGCCCAAGTCCACCCCACTAACATGAGCGTGGAATCCAGGACCCCCCCGTGAAATGTGTGTGCTCTCCACGACTCTGCACAGGTGGACATATCCAATCAGTATCTGCCTTGGTTGGGCTGCTTTAGGCTGTAAGTGACAGAACGCAGTGACTCAGGCCAATCCAAGCAGCAGGGATATTTATGATGCGATGTAACAAGACATGCAGAAGCAGAGTGTGATCCGGGCATGGGTGTGAGGCTCTGTAGCCTTTGTCTGCATCTTTTCTGGGCTCCTGTCCCTCCAACGGTTGGCTCCATCCTTTCGGGCATGGCAAGGTGGCCGAAGCTAATTCAGGCATCATCAGACTCAACAGTATCCAGAAGAAGAGGGAACTTCTCTTTTTCTGTCCTTTTCTTGGGAGCGTGGACACCTTTCACATAAGTACTCCCAGCAGACGTTTCCATTCCAGCCAGCACTGGGTCTGTGCTCACCCCTCTGTCAGACATTGGAAGGGGACGGGGACCCCATTGTCTGCTGACGAGAACTGGGTGTTCAGTAGTGAATCACAGGAACTACCTGATCATAAACCCAAGTTGAGGGCATCAATTATCAATTGAAAGTGCACTGATTTAAAGTACATGGCAGGTCAGGAAAATTGGTCCAGGGCACGGTATTAATAGATTGTCACTGTCTGCCCTCCCTCCCCATTTGTTCCTGCCTCTCTGCACTGACTCAGAGGTTGGCCATAGGGTTTATTTTGGCCAATGATAAAATAGCAAATGTGACACAGGGGCTTGTCCTTTGGTTGCTCTTGGGAACTGTTGTGGACTAACGGTACCCTCCTGAAATTCATAGGTTGAAGCCCTAACTCCCAAGGTGACTGTATTTGAAGATAGGGCCTTTATAGAAGTAAATAAGGTTAAATGACGTCGTAAGGGTGGGGCCCTAATCTGATAGGACTGGTGTCCTTACAAGAAGAGGAAGACACTAGAGACTGCTCCCTCTTTGCACCATCACAGAGAAAAGGCCGAGTGAGGACACAGGGAGAAGGCGGCCGTCCGCAAGCCAGGAAGACAGGCCTCACCAGAAACCATCCCTGGTGGGGGTACCTTGATCTTGGATTTCCAGTCTCTGGAACTGTGAGAAAATAAATTTCTGTTGTCTGAGCCACCCACTCTGTGGTATTAATACTCTGCTACGGCAGACCTAGCGAATTACTATGGGACGTCTACACCCACTAGCACAAGAACGGGCCACAGCAGGCCCTGCAAGATGAAAACACAGAGCCCGGTCACCTCCATGGCCTCAGCTGACAGCTGGCCGCTGGGCTTGTACGTTAGGCCACCGACCACCCGCTGGCCACAGACCCAGTGAGGCCAGTAGAACCTACCTGAGTCCAGCCCAACTTGCTGACCCACAGAATGAAGAGCCACAGAGTTTCGGGGAGGTTTGTTATTCAGCTGTAGGTAACTGACACGTGTCGGATATGGGGGGTGTCAGCCATGTGCCTTTATGCTGTGTGAGACACTTGAGTGCACGTGCTCTGTTGGTCTGATGTGGAACACGGTCTGTCTACACCGTGAGTCAGAGCCATATGTGCAGGGGTCAGGCAGCCAGGCCAACGGGCAAGGCAGGCTGCGTATAAAAACAATCACGAAGCCCTTTCAGTTTCAATTTTATTTTCTGTCTTTGGATAAAGACAGGTACAGAAATACTCTCCCACCATGAGCAAGCAACTGTGTAAGTGAGTGCTTGTCGACAGCTGGCACACACAGTCCCAATGACGGGGCACAGTAGGGAGTGGTGAGGACTAGGGACCCGGGCCGAGCATGCCTGCCAACGAGCACTAACGAGCACTGTCACTACTCAGCTCCCGCCCTGTGGCCACGTAGGGACGTGGCCCAGTGTTCTGTTGGTATAGTTTCCAATTTTTCAACAGAAACCAGAAATCTAGGTTTTTGTATAAAGTCTCCTAACTTTAAATCACTGGTTCAACTGAACATAAAACACTATGCAGGCTAAATAAAACTAACTTTAGGCTAAGCTGCCACTTTATAATGTCTGGTCAACGGGAGCTGGCTAACAGGAAAGTTAGAAGCCGGGAAATACGCTGATGTCCAGTGACTGGTTTGGCTGAGCTCTTGCTTTCTGCGTGTTTGGGATTTGCATATTGATAGCACACAGATGCAAACGGAGGACTTTGCAGGAAAGTGGGTCCTGAATCCAAAACATAATAGACAGGAAATAAAACAATGAAAAATTACAGGCTTTGTTTGCAGGTCTTTCTGCTTCCAAGCTCAGAGAAAACAAACAGATAAAACACAAAAACTGAATATGGGTAAACCCAGTGCAAAAGTTCTTCAAATTCAGAAAACAATTTCAAAATGATTCTCAGCTGGGTGGTGAATTTCTTGAAATAAGGGGAGGGACCTGATTTTATTTATCTTTGTATCCGCAGCGGCTGGAAGCACCCAAGCAAGGTTAAGTGAGTGAATGAATGAGTATTTCGAATGGATTTACAGGCGATGAGCACATGGCTTGCGTGTTGGGAGGCGGCCCAGGGCGTGCTTCCAGATGCCCTCTGTGGTTAGCAGACACGGCTTGTTTTCTGACAGCTCTTCCATTCTGAACACAGTAGTTACCTGATTTCTGTGCCGCCATCCCTCACGTGTAAGATGAGGATGATTGAAAAAACCTGCCCGGTGTTGTGGAGATGCAATGCAAACGTGCCCGTGATTGCGCCGCACGGCCTGAAGTGCAGCCCTGCGCTAGGTGCTGTCACTGGGGTGGTGGCTGGGTGGCTTTAACCAGGGGAGTCGACGGGAGCGGGTGGAGCACATTTAACTCCTCTCTTCAGGGGCGCGGCGTTGGGATCAAGCAGCAAGAATTTGGACCAGATTAAGTAAGAGCGTTCTTCCTGCGCATTCTGTGAGAATCAGCTCAGGTCACCTGTTGGGCAGAGGTCCAAAGACTCTGGAAGGAAACCAACGCTGTTTCCAAAGCATTTTCAACAGCAACGAGGCAGATGCGTCCCCCGGGAATGATTCTCTGCTATGGAATGGGCCATTTTCAGCAACACGCAGCGAAGTTGTAATGAGGAGATAAAACACGCGGTCCACAGCCAGCCGTCACGGAGTCGTCTGAGGCTCCTGGCTGTTCTGGAAGAAGCAAAGAGAAATTGCATCCTCTATGCCAGTGGATGCTTGACTTCTCCTTTTCTGCCTTTTCCAGTATTGTTTCTTTCCCTTTCACTTTGCCCTAATAAGGAATGTTGTCTCTAGAGCAAAATAAATGTCAATCTTAAGCATTTCTGAAGGAAGAGCTATTGTAGCTGGAGACTAGTGAATAATTCCCAGGGTGTTACTTTGTCATTATTCCTCTGCTTTTGCTATGATGTTTCTGATGCTGGCTGGTACCTCCTAGTCCCCTGAGACAGGCGTAGGCGAGGTCAACACCAGCTCCCATCACGTCCTGGGAGGATGAAACCCTGCACTGAGGTTCCTCCTTCGCTCGAGGAGCAGCGTGGAGGGCGCACCCCAGGGTGGGGGCTCATTCTTCAGGCCCCTTCACGTCCTGGAGGGCAGCTTCCTTGCCTGTGGCTGTTTTGCCCCATCTTGTTGCAGATGGAAAAAACTTAATTCTTCATCAGTCATAAATTGATCCTATTCACACACAATGTATATGAACATAGAACCCTTTTTGTTTTTAAGACTAAAGATGAGAATGATCAGAATGCAGGAGAAAACTTGCTTTGGAATAACAAGAAAATGAGAAAAAAAGTTCAAGCAGAATAGCAGGTAACACCATTTTTAAAATGCCATTTGCCCACCTGCCCCTTCGTCTGGGAGTTCCTCTGATTCGCTCCATGTTTCTTGCTCCTTCCTCAGGTTTTTCCTGGAAACCCAAACTCTGAGATCATTTCCATTCCCCTTAAGGCCCACTTTGCAACCCAACCATGCGTCCCTCAGGGCCCCGCAGGCAGAAGGGCAGCCTGCAACCAGGCACACAGGCCTTAAAAGGCAGTTGAATTTCCAAGAGGAATCTTTTATTTCTGTTACGTTTCCAATAATTGAATTTACTGGTTTGTTAGTGAGGTGAGCACAGCCTGGTTTATACCTGGTGTCTCCATGTAGTTATTCCGAGTGCCCTCTGCATGGTCAGGATGGTCCCAGTCGGATCACAGATCATGCATTCTCCCTAAATATGGGCTTTACTCATTGTTTATCTGAAGCGGTGCTACACAATAGAATTCTATATTTCAGGAGCCATGTACATAAATTTTAATTTTAACTTAAATTTTTGAATAGTCCCATTAAAACACAAATAGAAAAAGGTGAAATTACTTTTAATAATATATTTTTATTAATGCTATTGATCCAAAATGCTACCATTTTAACATGCAATCAATATAAAAAAATTTAAAGATATATTTACCTATTTTTGTATTAAATATTTGAAATCCAGCAGAGTGTATATTTTCATTGCAGCACATTCCAGTTTGAACTAACCACACGTCAAGTGCTCAACGGCAAAATGTGACTGATGGCTCCTGGATTAGATACTCTGATCCAGGTCTATATCACCCTACTTCTTTTCTTATAAATGTTGTAATGTTATGATGCCTTGAATAATCACAAAAGGTAGATACTATAAAATTGTCCTTTTAGAGTGGAGAGGGGTACAAAGGAACTCCTTTCCAAAAGTTAAACATTTTATGGAACATTGATATGTAAGACCAGTACAAATGGTATTTTATTAGAATAATTATTGCTTACAAATCCAAAATTTCAATGTATACTTGAAAAAATACATATCTAATAAGTAAGACAATTTTTTAAAAAACCTATGCAAAATTTTAAAATAACCAGCCCCTTGTGACTGTCACTCAACTGCGACACCGGCCATCCTTTGGTAACTTGAGTCATGCATACTCCTACCCACGCCCCACTAATGTTTTAAAGTTTTACATGTATCTCTAAGAGATAAAGATTCTTGTCTTTACACATAGCCACAGAAGTATTATCAAACCTTAAAAAATTAATAGTTCCTTTATTTTACCTAATACCTTGTCAGTGTTCAAGTTTCTCCAGTGACCTTACAGATTTAGTTTGCTCCAATCAGAACCTACATAAGGTGCATACATTGCGATTAGCTGATACATTTCTTGCTATTTTTTAATCTGTAATTTCCCCTCATCTGTTATAATTTACTGATTTATTTGTCCTGTAGAGTTTTCCACAGTCTCATTTTGCTGCCCAATTCCCTGGTGTGTTACGTAACATGTTTCTCTGTTCTCTGTGTCTTTGTGAACCGGCAGAGCTAGAGGCTTGATAACACTCAGGTTGGAAACTTTGGCAAGATTATTTCATAGGTGCCACTGAGAGGTGCATAACGTCTGCTTGTTTGTTTTCTTTTTGAGTGGATGTCACAGACTGAGAGAGAAAGAGAGAGAACAGAGAGGGAGGTTAGACCAACGGTTGTTGATCATTCCCTGGGAACTTAATTCAGTAAGTGTGACACAATTAGGATGTCCTTGTTCTGTCATTCCTTCCCTGAGTGTCTAGCAGAGGAATTCCTCCGGCTCGAGTCTTCGGTTACTCTGAGGCACAGTTTGTACAGGAAGGTCAGGATGAAAGCTTAATCTTTCCCCTTCATTTCCTCAATTTCAAAATAAGTTAGCTTCCTGGCTTTCTTCAAAGGGGACCCGTGAGTTTTTCTCTTCTTTATTTCCCTCTGTCTTCGAGGCAGAGGGGACTGTCGTAACACGCTCGTGGATTTCGCTGGCTGTGATTGTCTCTGACCAGTGGGAACAGCGTCAGGTCGATGTCTGCGGTGGTGTCTGCATCTGGGGTGGCGAGATGTTTAGGCTCATCTTGTGCATTTCTTGACCTACAACCTGGAATCAGCCATTTCCCAATGAGGCAATTGAACCTAAAAAGAACATAAACACTGACACTCAGGTTGCATTAGTAACAACTCTTTTGTTTACACGTGGCCAGAATTCCAACCCAAACTGTGTAAGCACAGGGCTCAGCTGGCTCCATGCTGTGAGGGGGCGAGGACTGGATTGGGACCAGCTGATACGGCTCAAACCCTCCAAGGAAACTGGCGTCCCTCCCTCTATTTCCCTGCTATGTTCCTCTCTGTGGCTCTAGGTGATGGTTTTAAACTATTTAACACCTAGGCATCAACAAATCAGAAGGATCACAGGTCCAAGTGTGGGGTCGTTCCTGGAGGACCCCTGCTACACCAGCACTGGCTCTAGCTGCTGCTTCCTGGGAAGATGCGGGAGGTCCCAGGAGGGCCTGGGGCCACCAGCTGGTAGAGGAGGCACTTGGGGGGCCTGAGGGCCCTGGCCATTTGCCAATAGGTATTGAGATGTTTCGGTAGTTCACCAACCAACTCAGTCTCACCAGGCCTCCCTGGACGAGTTGTTTCCATTCTCTGACCTGCTCTTGCTCATGGTGGCCAGGTGGCTATACTCCTCACACCCAGCCCAGAAAGCAAGGGCAAACCCCCGTCCCGAGAGTCTCCTGGAGGGGCTGACCTGGATCACATGCCCAGGAAGGTGATGCGTTGATTGGCTTGTCCCACACCCCATCCCAGGAGCGGGGGCCAGGGCTGCACATATCCCAGGCCTGAGAGTGGGAGGCCTGGACCACACAAACAAAAACTGGGACTATGGCTGGGGGAAGGGGTAATAGATGTGGCAGGACAACACCATCTGCCCAGCACAAGCTGTAGAGGGCATTTGCATCTTATGTCAGCCTCAAGGTCAAATTTATTTTGCACTTTGCTTGGTTGTAGAATATTAAGAATATTCTGATTCCCACAAGTATACAGGTGCAAATTGTAAATATTTTCAGTAGCTCACCTTTTTATCTCTTTGATTAAACCAATCAATGAGACTGAAGGAGAAGCAGTAGGAAGGGTTTTCAAATGTGAATCACCAACAATCAGGATGGGTATGTAATTTGCGGGATGAAATGCAAAATGGCAAAATAAAAAGGTGAGTCCCTTGTTCAGGAGTTACTAAGAATGTCAAGATGGCAACAGCAGAGCTGTAAATTCACTGGGGGCCCTGTGTGACCCTGTGCAGGTTGCCCTCGGTGAAGCCAGCCTTGCCGGCAATACCTAGTAACAGCTCACAGTTCTCTCCCAAAATAAAAAGGTCAGACGAGAAGCCTAAATGGCAAGTGCTAACCTGACTACACAGAGGACGAAGCTCGGTGGGACCCGTCACTCACATGCTTTAGTGCCTTGTTTAAGGGCCCCGCCTCTGTACTTCTAATGCTTTTAACTTCCAGTTCTCCCACTTACTAGCTAGTGGCTTTGGGCCAGTCGCTCACCCTAACTCACCTGAGTTCCTCCCACTGTAATGTGGGTTAATAACAAAAGACCTTGTGGAATTGTTTTGAAGATTTGATGTGAAATATGAAAATACTTTGATCTGAGATAATGGAGAATTACATAGTAATTGGGAATGGGGCTGTCACAGAGTGGCCACTCCGCAGATTCTAGCGAGTGTTGTATGAGTGTTGTTGTCATTAATGTTGTACCCATGCTGTGCATGTGCAATGCATCATACATGTCGACATGCTGCACATGTGATGCTGGAGCACGCCCCACACAGGTGCTGCTCAGTCCAGGCCCGACATGTGGCTGAGGGCACGTGTGCTGTGCCGGCGTGCCCGGCTGCATCATTTCACGTGAGTGAAATGCAAAGGCACTGAATTCTCAAAATGTGCAACACAGAGCTACAGCCTTGACCGGTAAAACATGTTTAAGGATATTAAATTATACCCCAAAATTACCTGGGAATTTATTCCAAGATCTGCACAAACACAGTTTAATCTGTGTTGCAATTCGGTATATGTAACATTCAAGCATATTGCTTTAATTATACAGGTTTTTTTGAAATAGTTAAAATACATATTAAGAAAAAGAAATTTGAATTAAATCTTAGCAGAACCCTTGAACTTCTGATTGTGTCCATGAAGGTCCTTGTAATTCTAGAATACGTGGCCCTTGGGAAAAGGCCTCACCAGTGAGTTCACTTATAATGGGTACCTGGTTTCTATTATTAATTGGTACAAACCCCCCATAACCCCCCAAACCCAAACTTGATTGAAATTTCATGTTAAAATAATGAATTAAAAATTATGAAAATAAGTTTCTCATATTTACTATTTAGATTATGATCACAATTGTGGGCTAATTTTAAAATAGAGACAGAATAAGCCAAGGGTTGATATTTTTCCTCAATTTTTTATTATGGTAAAATATGTATATATCCTAAAATTTACCGTTGTATTAGTCCATTTGTGTTGCTAAAATACCTGAGGCTGGGTAATTTACACAGAAAAGAGGTTTATTTGGCTCAGGGTTCTGCAGGCTGTAGAGAAGCCTGCTGCCAGCACCTGTGTCTGGTGGGGGCCTCGGGCTGCTCCCGCTCCTGGTGGGAGGAGAAGGGGACCCAGTGGCACGGAGATCACAATGCGAGAGAGGGAGCAGGAGAGAGGGGTAGGAGGTGCTGGCTCTTTTTAACAATCAGCTCTCCCAGGAACTTATAGGTCAAGAATTCACACACTGGCCCCGCCAGGAGGGCATTAATTTACTCACGCAGGACCCACCCCCATGACCCAAACATCTCCCATTACGCCCTGCCTGCAACATTGGAAATCAAATCTCGACATGAGATTTGGAGGGTTAAACAAGCTGTACGCAAACTGTAGCAACCATTTTAAGCAGTTTTCATCATACAGTCCAGCGGTCCCCAACATTTTTGGCACCAAGGACAGGTTTCATGGAAGACGATTTTTCCACGGACCGGCGGGGCAGGAGGGGGGATGCTTTTGGGATGATTCAAGTACATTACATTTATTGTGCACTTTATTTGTATTATTATTACATTGTAATATATAATGAAGTAATTCTAGAACTCACCATAGTGCAGAATCAGTGGGACCCCTGAGCTTGTTTTTCTGCAACTGGGGATGATGGGAGACAGTGACTGATCTGGCAGGATTGATCCCACTGTCACATATGGTCACGTATAGGGGCATATTTTCATGTCAAGACAACACTTTCATCCACGTACAACCTTGTAGCTGGGGATGAGTTCCTGTATGCCCTGCTAACGAGGTCCTCTTGCATTCAGTTTGAAATCTTTAGCTGTGTAGAATCCGTAAACTTGCCACTTTGAGGCGCATCTCCCGTCCGTTAGCCTGGGCTGCAGCCTTTGATTAGTGTTGCATGTATGTGTGAAGGGGACAGTTGTCACTGGAATTACAGACAGCTGAATGGCGATTTGAATTGCATGAGCATTAAGGCCTTCCTTAAGAGAGATATGCAAAGGCCACGGTTAGAATGATTTTATTCAAGTCCCAGGAAATGCCATATTGCTAAGTCTCCCTCGTATCAACGCAGCAGGGGACACTCTAAGAACCTAATTTTAATGAATATACATTTCGGCTTTTTAGCTGCCAGGGAATTAGGGCAGAAGATTTGTTTAGATCTTCCTAATTAATAGCCCAGGTTGACTGTGCTTTTTAGTTTTTTATATCTGATTTCATCTCAGTAAGAGGGAGGTGGAAATTGGTTTCGTTTTCCACTCCCTGGGAGGAATATTCTCTCATTGTAAGCTGGGCATAAAAACGTCCTGGTGCCCTGGGTGGAGCCACGCTTCAGAGGGTGCTCCTCCATAATGAAATGGGACATTTCCGTACTTAGTTCATAATCGTTGGGCAGCATTTGCTCATTTGGAGGGAGCCACTCCATTCATTTTACTGGGCGGTGTCTGCAGGGAATGCCGGGAGCAGGTGGGGTCTGTCGGAATCCTGTCGGCCCTGGAGCAGTCATTGTCGGGAGGTGCAGGTGTCTCCACCAGGAGGAAGCCTCTTGGATGTGGTCAAAGGTCATTGGTCAACGGGGATCCCACTGAGCTCTCTGCTGACCAATAGGAGAGCATGTTTAGTACTTAGAGATAGTAGGTTGAACCTTATGCAATTGAGATTCTTATAGGTCAAAAAAGGGCTGGCTATCCACGCTCCCATCAGATGCAGCTAGCACTCTGTGGGGTGCATGAGGTTCCCACATTTATTGCCAGTTACCCTCACTCTGTCCCTTAGTACTCTGTGTTGCAGCCTCGGCCACTCTGGGCTACGGCTTCCTCTCTGCAGCTCTCTCTCCCCCCACCCCCCCCATTCTGTTGCTGCTGTTGTTGCCTTAGGGTGAGAGGGATCTGAATCCACAAACTTAGGAGTATGAGAAATGTCTTATTTCTTTATTTTTAAAAAGACTGAATTAAATATGACTCTGAGGCAATATTCCTGCAGGCTGGTGGGAAACTCAATCTGAGGCATTTTGCAGTTCGCTGTACCGTCCTTCACCACAAACATTTTTGGGTGAAATCAGAAGCAGCCGTGCCCCTCTTCAGTCTTGGGTGCTCACAGCCAATGCCTCGTGCGTGCCTGCGCGGCATCTGTGGCAGACAACGCCAGACAGCCCAGGCTTCCGGCAGCTTCTGTCTTCTTTTCTACTGCAAGTTATTAATATTATCTCAAAGGTTATTTTATCACAAGTGTCATGAATAAACGTTTCCCACTGTGCTCCAAGAGCCTCCCAGGTAAACTGATGAGTGATAATTTCCAGGTGTGAATCCTAGCTGAGGTTAAGCTCCTTGAGAGCAGGGTCATGCTTGTCTTAGTGATTGCTGTATCCACAGAGCCTAGAACAGTGCCTGGCTTGTGGTGGTGTTCAATAATTACTGGGTGAATGTTTGAGATGGAAAAAGCCTGCCCCAGAAAGTCTGGGGTTTTAGGAATAACTTGGATACAGTTCCTCCGGGACTGGCTGGCAGCCAGCATAGGTGGAGAGCACATTGCTGAGAAACACCCTTTTCAGCAGAAAGAGACCTCAGGGATGACAAAACACTAGAGAGAAATCCAATAAAGAATCATCAGTGCACTTGCTTCAAGCAGTAAATTTGTATATTTTATTACTGAACATATAAGAATATGCTCTCTTTAAAAATGAATTTATTACCATGTAACATACACATATAAAAATGTACATAAATAATGCCGTGCACAGTTGATTAGCCTTTGTCTACCCAAAGAAAAAGAGAGAAGGTTACCAGCATCTCGGAAGCAGCCTCCTGCCCCTCCGAATTACTGTCTCCTCAAAAGGCAATCCTTATCAGAAGCCCTTGCATTGGGGATTTAATATGTATTGAAACTTTGTATGTGATGGAATCACACAGTATGCTTTCTTTTGTGTCCAACTTCTCTCACTCATCCTTATGTTAGGGAGATGCCCATGCTGGGTGTGGCTGTGGCGTATTCATTTTCACTGCAGTGCAATGTTCCATAAAGAAGAAAGTGTGACTTGTGCGCGATATTGTCGATGGGCACTCGGGATGCCCGTGGTAAGTGGTGGTGCTACAACACCCTTGGTGGACACGCGGAGACATTTATGTTGAGTGGAATTCCACTTAGGAGTGGCATCGCTGGATGTCTCAGATCATATTCCCCAGAAACAGAGGCTGCGCCGGGTCTTACTGTGCCAGTGATTTGTAGAAAGGATTTGGTAGGAGGACCCTGTGCGCAAGCAAGGGAAGGGGGAGAGGATGAGCCACCGTGTAGGTGTCAGAGTCCACGGCAGCCTGGAACCAAGGGGAGCTTTGGAGGAGGACTGGTGCTCTTGACCCCAAGAGCTGACCCCTTGAAGGCTTTGGTGCCTTCTAATCAGCCAGGCATCAGCTGTTAATTACCTGTGAGGGTGGGCATAACACTGCAGGGCATTTCTGCATGAGACAGCTCCCATCAACACGTTCTCTGGAAAAGCTGTGGGACTTCAGCAGCCAACACTCCTGCCAGCTGGGGAACTGGTGCCCCAGGTTAGACCATGATCCAGGTGCATCACCCAGAGCGTCTACGGCCGTGGAACTTGGGGAAGTGCATGGTCAGCTTTAGCAGGCGTTGTTGCCAAAGCATTGACACCGATATGAACTCCATGAGCAACAAAGGAGTGCTTCCAAATCCTTCCCAACACTAGGGAAGGATTCTGACTTTTCCATTTTAGGCATTTTGTTTCCATTTGTATCTCATTTAGCTAATCAGATAGAGTGATGTCTCCTTGTGATTTCAGTTTGCATTTCCCCAATGACTGAGGCTGAGCCCTGTTCCGTATGTTTGTTGCCACCTGGTTATTTTCTTTTGAGAAGTGTCTCCAGTCTTTTGCCAATTTTTTTTTTTATTGGGTTTTCTGCCATTTTCCCCATTGTGTGAGTGAGTTAATTATCCATTCTGGACAGCAGTCCTTGTCAGATATTTGTATTAGAAATATCTTCTCTAATGTTGTGGTTTTCCTTTTTATTCTCGTAATGTGTCATTTGCTGAACAGAAGTTCTTAATTTTAATAAAATCCAATAACCTATTTTCCCCTTTATGGTGTGTGCTATTATGTGTGCTATTTAAGGAATCTTTGTCTGCCCGAGGCCATGAAGACATTCTCTTACATTGTCGTCTAGAAACTTTGCTTTAATTTTTGCCTTTCACCTTTAGATCTACAAGACATTGGGAATTGATCTCTGCCTACAGTGTGAAGCAGCGGTACCTTTGTCATAAATCGAGGAACCGCATACACAGTTGTTTCTCATTTACCATTTTATTGGCTCTCTTTGTCTATTCCAGTAGTTCTCAATCAGCAGTAATTTTTCCACCCAGGGGACGTTTCGTAATTTCTCGAGATTTTCTGTTGTCGTCACAGTGTGTGAGTAGGGGCTGTTCCTGGCATCTCGCGGGTAGAAACCAGGGACGCTGCTAAACAACCTGAATGACACAGGACAGCCACCTAACAAGGAATCATCCAGCCCCACATGTCTCTAGTGCTGTGGTCTGTCGGGAAACCTCATCTAGGCCCCACCAACGCCACAGTGTGTCACCTGCTGTGGCTTCACCATGAGCCGCTGCTTTTGGTCCTGTGACCTCCAACTTTGTGAGTCTTTCCCATTCTACCAGGACACTTCCTTTCCTTTCATTTTTCTATGTAAACTTTTGGATCATCTCGTCAGTTTCTTAAAAAAAAAAAAAACTGCCAAGATTTTGATGGGATTGCATAGAATGTATATGTCAACTTGGGGAAAATTGGCACCTTTCCAATAACAAATCTTATAATCCATCAAGGTGATGTACCCTTCCATTTATCTAGGTCTTTAAATTTTATGTCTATGGTTTGTGCATTTTTCTCTGCAGGGGTCTTGCATGTCTTTTGTTAGACTTGGGTATTATGTATTTATTTCTACTGATATTGTAAATATTATTAATTCTTTACATTTCAATTTCTAGTTGCTTGCTACTGGCATTAAAATGCAGTTACCACTGTATATTGATACGTATGTAGCACAGTGATGCTGAATTCTCTTAATACAAGTGGACTTCAAACAGCTTGTGAAAAATGGAAGTAAAAGATAAAAATAGACCAGGCGTGGTGGCTCACCCTGTCATCCTAGCACTCTGGGAGGCCGAGGAGGGAGGATCGCTTGAGCTCAGGAGTTTGAGACCAGCCCGAGCAAGAGCAAGACCCCGTCTCTTAACTAACTAACTAACAAATAAATAAATAAGATAAAAATAAAAAATGTAAGCTTTGTTTCTCAGCATAAGCTCCATCAAGTTAAAGACACTTTTGTGAGAGTTATACCAGCCAGCTGGTCCATCCCTGAAGAATTGAGGGCCCTGGGGATTTAACCACATCAATGCAGCCTTTTTTACATCATTAACTGAAGAAAATGGGCGCCTTTTAAAGATTTTTTAAGATTAGGGAACCAAAGGAGTCAGACGGAGCCAAATCAGGACTGTAAGGTGGATGCCTAATGATTTTCCACAGAAACACTCACAAAATTGCCCTTGTTTGATGAGGGTCAGGAGAAGGAGCACTGTCGTGGTGCTGAGGGGCTCCCTGGGGAAGATTTCCTGGGTGTGTTTCTGCTAAAGCTCCGGCCGGCCGACGTTCTCGGAATGCTCATAATAAGCAGATGCTATTGTTCTTTGTTCCTCCAGGAATTTAACCAGCAAACTGCCGTGAGCCTCCCACAAAACCGTTGCCATGACCTTTGCTCTTGACGGGTTCACGTTTGCTTTGCCTGGACCACGTCCACCTCCTGGTGGCCACTGCTTTGATTGTGACAGTCTTCAGGGTCATCCTGGCAAAGCCACGTCCCGTCTCCCGCGGTGCAATGGTTTCAGCACCCATCGCGTGGAAAGTTGGTCAACTTTAATCTGTCAGTCAGGACGGTGTGAGCGGAACCGGTTGAGATGTCTTGGTCTTGGCTGTTGTTTGTGGTGGGCGTCATTACTCTTCAGTTAGAGCGCGGACAAGGTGAACCTTTTTCTCACAAGCTGGTGTGGGTGCTCTGCTGCTGCGGGCTCCATCTTCAACACTCTCTCGTCCCTTCTTACAGCGAGTCATCCATTTGTAAATTGCGATTTCTTTGGGGCGTTGTCCCCGTATAGTTTTGTAAAGGATCAGTGATTTCACCATTCTCCCACCCAAGCTGCAGGGTAAATTCGATATTTATTCTTGCTGCAATTTTAGCAGATTCACGTTGTTCTGACAGGGGCTCTTTGCAAACTGACGTCTTATCCTTTGTAGTGCCTCACACTAGATCCTGTTCGGACGTATTACAGTGAGTTAGTAAGAGGTTATTTTGGTGCAATTTTTTTTTAAATCCATCTAAATTTTTTTCATAATACCCATTTTTTCATGAACTTTTTCAAGACCACTCATAATTTTATTAGTGTGTAGATCATTTTCAATTTTCTACATACCAGTATTAGATATAAGAGTTTTATTTTTTTATTGTTATTATATTTTTTTATTGCTTTTTGCCCTGGTTAGGACCTCCAGTATGATTTTGAGTAATGACTGCCATCGTCTTGTTCCCCATTTTGGGTGAAAGCTTCCGGCATCTCATGGTCAAGTATAATGTATGCAAGTTTTTTGTTTTTTGTAGATGCTGCTTGTAAGATTAAGTTTCTTTTTATTCCAATTTGCTAAGATTTCTTTTTAAAATATGAATGTTTTTGAATTTTAGCAAGCACATGCTGAGATGATCATGTAATTTTTTCCCTTCATTCTGCTACTGGGGTTGTGTAGTGAAGAATTAACTTTGCCCACAGAGGGGTCTGGTCTGTGTCCTCAGCTACTGAAAGTGATCTCTAGGTCCCTGGAATATTGTGCCCCATAGAAATGTCCTTGTTTGCTGGGGCCTTTGGATGGTCTAACAATGTGATTTATGATGAGGGCTTTGGGACACGCCACCTCAGTCCCTTCCTCTGGAGGAATCAGAGAATACAGGTATGAGTCTGTCTCTCCAGGAGGGGCTGGAGACGCCAGGCCAGCCACGCGGGCGGTAGTGACCGAGCCCCCACCAAACTCTGGGCTGAGGCTCCAGGGAGCATCCTTGGCTGCAACACACCGGAGCATCTTCATGCATCGTGGCGGGGAGGAGGTAACGCCATCCGACTGCATGGATATTAAGATGACCACGAGTTTCCCAACCGGACCCCTCCTGGACCTGCCCTGTGCTTCTCTCTTTTTAGCTGGTTCTAATTTATATCCTTCCACTAAAATAAAACTTTAGTTGTAAATAGAGCACTTTCTGGAGTCCCGTGAGTCACTCCAGTGAATTATCAACACTGAGAGGTCGAGAAAACCCCTGAATCTGTAGCCAGCTGGTTGGGAGTGCGGGCGGGCTCGCGGGCTGGCACCCTGGCAGGTGCAGACTGCAGTGAGGGCGTCTCGCGGGAGACGCTGTTCTGGTGACATTTGGCCCAACTCTGGGTAGCCGGTACCAGAAGTCATTGCAGGATGAATTACACTGAATTTTTCAAACATTAAACCAACTTTTCATTTCTAGGTTAAATACAACTTGGCCACACTGTATTATTTTTATTCCATTTATGCATCACTGAAAAGATTGGTAACATTGTGACAAGGAGTTTGCTCTACGTTCATGAGGGAAATTGGCCTGCACTTCCCCTTTGTTACGATGTTCTTGTCAGGTCTTGGTGTTGAGGTTGTTCTGGCCTCATTAAAAAATGTTGGGAAATGCTCTTTTCCTGTTCTCTAAAAAAGTTTGTGTAAGATTGGTATTATTTCTTTCTTAACTGTTTGGAAGATTTTTACCAGTAAAACTTTCTGAACCTCAAAATTTCTTTAGGAGATAAGGACTATTCAGATGTTTTATTTCTTATTCTGTCAATTTTGGAAAGTTGTGGTTTTCTGGAAAATTATCACTTTCATGTAAATTTTTATACTTAAAGGGTAATGTGATTTATAATATTCTATGAAAACTTTTTTTTATAGCATCTGCAGGCTCTCTAATGATGTCATTTCTTACATTATTGATACTGGAAATTTATTTCCTCTTTCTGTTTTTCCAGATCAACCTCGGTGAGAATTTACCAATTTTATTAGTCTTCTCAAGACACCAACCTTTGGCTTTGTTGATATTCTGTCTTGTATATTTGTTTTCTATTCGATTATATTTAGCTTTTTCCTTTATATTCTTTTCCTTCTACTTGGAATTTTTTGGTTTTCCAAATATAATTTCTTGAAATTGATGATCAGACCATTGGTTTTTCAGCTTCATTCTTTCTTACGTGTATATTTAAGACCATAAATTTTCTTCTAAGCATGACTTAGGTGCACACTACACATCCTGATATGTTGATGCATTGTCAATAGGTTGCCATATGTGTGTATGTATGTGTGTGAAATGTTTTACATATATTTTAAAAGTATGCAAATTCTGCGGTTGTTGAGTGCAGTGTTCTGCACAGGTAAATTAGGGCGAGATTATTAATCAGGGCGCGCAGCTCTTCTGTGTCCTTCCTGGCATTTTGTCTGCTCATTTTATTATTTCCTCAGAGAGAGATGTTAAAACCTATCACAGTAATTGTAGATTTTCTGTTTCCTCTTTTATTCCTATCAAGTTTTGCTTTGTATATTTTAAATATATGTTAATGAGGTACATGCAAATTTAAATCATTGCATCTTCCTGATAGATTCTTTCACCACTGTGAGATGTTCCTTTCTTTCTAATAATGCCTCTTTCTTTGATTTTGCCTGTTACCGTGTAAACCTTTATTCTTTTGATTACTGTGTGCATGTATATTTTCTCCATGCTTGAATGCTCAGCTTATCTATATCTTTATGTAGAAAGTATGTCTCTTTTACATCATAGATTTTTAAAAACTCTAATCAGGCATTCTTTGTTTTTTACTTGGACTGTTTAGTCCTTTCTATTTTATGCAAGTACAAACATGTTGGAGTGTACATCTATGATTTTACTATGTTTTTTCTTCTATGGTTTACCTTTCTATGTCCCTTATTCTCCCCTTTCTTGCTTTCTTTTATATGAATCAATGTTTTTGTTATTTTATATTCTTCCCTTTCCAGCTTGTTATGCATTCGTTTGCTATTATTTTCATAGCTAAATGAGAAGTTACAACATGTATCCTTGAGTCATTACAGTGTATCTAATATAATTAGCACCGTTACCATTTCCTGGATAACTCAATGACCTTAGAGCACTTCAACTCCTCTTAACCCCTCTCATCTTTCGTGCAATTGGTATATTTTACTTTTATACATATTTCGAACACCACAAGACAGCATTGTTGTTATTATTCAGTACTTTCAGTAATTCTTGAGATTGACCCATATATTTATACACTTTTTTGTTTCTCATTTCTGTGCTTCTATGTGGGATTTGTAACTGTAGATATATCTTTAATATTTTAGTTAGGTCTGCTTTGTTTTTTCAGTCTGGAAATGCTTTTGTTTTGTCTTCACTTTTGAGATATTTTTGCTGGGCATAGAATTCTAGGTGGGATGTTAGTTTCTCTAAACACTTTAAAGATGTTATTTCTTTCTCCACCAGGCTCCTCCAGCATTTCTGTCAAGACGTTGGCTGTCATTCTTACCTTTACGTCCCTGGCAGCCTTTCTCCTTGTATTAGGAACCTAAGTGTGGATTTATTTTTATTTATCCTGTTTGTCAGTCTTACTGTTACTTCTTTGTGATAATGTGTTTTATTCTTTCTGGTTGCTTGTAAGTGTTGCTCTTTATCCTAGTCTCCATGATTTAATCAAGGTGTCCCTAAGTATGGTTTTCTTTTTGGTTAACTCACTTAGGATTCATAACACTTTTGAATGTGTGGTTTTATATGTTGTATTAGCTCTGGAATATTCTTGACCATTCCCTCATCAAACAGGGCTTCTTCCCACATTCATTACTTCAGCTCTTTTGGGATTCTAGTTATATGTATGCTCGACCCTACAACAGTTTGTGTATCTTCTATCCTTTCTTCCCCCTTTGCACTTGGTCTGGTATGTTCCATTCTATCATCCAGTCTACTAATCCTCTTTTCAGCTGTATCTATCTGCTGTTCCACTGATCTATTGTATGCAATTTCGGTTGTTGCATTTTGAGTTCTAGAATGTCCAATTTTAGTTTTATAGATTCTAATTCTCCACTAAAATCCCCCCATTTTGGTATTTGTTTTCTTGAATATGTTGATCATAGTTATTTAAAAACCCATACCTTATGACCATAATGCACGGATTATCTATGGATCTGTCCTATTGTCTTTTTCTCTGTGTCTTATTTCATGGTGTGCATGCTGATTTTTGAATTTTTGATTGAATGATGGTGTGGAGTCTCAATATGATATTATATTCCTTCAGAGAGGAATTTTATTTTATTTTAGCTTGTATCGGGCAGCTAGATTAGGGGAAGAGCACTTAAGCAATCAGATTTTGTTTATCACCTTAAGACTGGGTTTCTACTATGTAAGACAGGTCTTTTTCCTCCTTTCTGCCCCTGTGCCTAGGTATACCTCCGACCTCCAGTTCTAACAGTTTAGCTCTGTGAGACTGCGAAAATGATGCTTAGTTTCTCTGACATCTAGAACAGTTTTCTGCTCAGCCTTTCACTATTCTGCACTTACAAATTAGCAAATATCTCCAGGGGAAAGCCCGGGCAGAATGTTGGGCTCATGTCGCCGTCCTTGTCTTCTCTCCAGGGTCTTGGGTCCACGTGTGCCGGTAGCCACGCTGTCCTTAAATATAACTTTCATCCCCCAACCCTCTACACCGCCACCAGCTCTGCTCAGCTCCCACTTCATACGTGGCTTTCTGCTCAGGTTCTCAGCCTTTCCCCACATTACTCGCAAAATAGATAAGCCTCAAGGTGAAAGGCAATGCACAATGCTGGCTTCATCTAAATATGTTTTCCTTTCCTCCGGGACCTTGTGCTATCTGTCTTTGTTTGCTAGTCCTTTCCCTGCCCTTGAACAAAACATACTCATGTAAAATTCAGCTTTTTTTGTATACGTATTTTATCCAGTTTTTCTGTGTTTTCAGTAAAAGATTAGCCCTGCTGCAAACTGGTCCCTTACACTGTTAGCCAGACGACAACACATGTTATCTTAGTCTCCTGATTTCCTATTATAAAATAATATCCTATGTATCCGTCACATTTTTAAAATTTGTTGTTGTAAACAACAATAACTGACTCTAATGAACTTAAACAAATCAAGCTAAAAAAAGTAAAGCTACCTTTTGGGATTAGCACTAGGATTACCCTCATTGTTTATCTGAGCGTCTGCAGCTCTGCACAGGTAAGTGACAGGCCCAGGGTCACAGAGGTGACAGGCAGTGGTGTGCAAGTCCAAACTGATGCTCTCTGGCTCGTAGACCCTCCTGTATGCAGCTGCTCCCCCGCAACAATGCAGATTTACACACAGCTTTAAGAAATAACACAGAGAAATCCTGCATACACTTCATTCAACTTTTCCCAGTAGTGGCATTGTGCAAAGCCACAGTACAATATCAAGACAAAGATACTGACATTGATACATTCAACTGACCTTATTCACAAGCCACCAATGTAATATGTATCCTGTTGTGGACTGAATGTTTGTGTCCCCTCAAAATTCATCTGTTGAAATCCCAAACCCCAAGGTGATGGTATTAAGAAGTGGGACATTTGGAGGTAATTAGATCATAAGGGTGGGGCCCTCATGAATGGGATTAGTGCCCTTAACAAGGGACTCCAGGCTGGGCGGGGTGGCTCGTGCCTGTAATTCTAGCACTCTGGGAGGCTGAGGCAAGAGGATTGCCTGAGCCCAGGAGTTTGAGGCTGCAGTGAGTTGTGACAATACCACTGCACTCTAGCCAGGGTGACAGAGCAAGACTCTATCTCCAAAAAATAAAAAAGAAAATAATAAAAATAAATAAAAGGGACTCCAGAGAGCTGTTTTGCTCTCTTTCCTTCATGTGAGGGTCAGTCTTCAACCTGGAAGAAAGGCCTCACCAGAACCCGGCCATGCTGGCACCTTGATCTTGGACTTCCAGCCTCCCAAACTGGGAGAAATAAATTTCTGTTTTTAAGCCACCCAGCCTATGGTATTTTGTGTAGCAGTCCTAACTCACTCAGACACGCCCATTTATATGTGGGTGTGTGTGTGTGTGTTGGGGCTCAGAATATGATCCCCCAAGTGTGATGCCTTGGTGTGCTGAGTATTTTTGAGCTAAAGAAGACAGGAGCACCTCAGAGGCAAGAGGGTCTCTGACCTTGTCCTGTCCCTCTGTCTCCTGCCCCATCTTCCTCCCCTGAAGCAGGTCTCAGAACCTAGAATTCCTCTCCCCCAAAGCGAGACCAACAACCTAAAAAGGTCAATCTATGACCTCCTTCCTTCTCCCCTGAGGTTCCTCTGTGGCAGGTGTCCTGCTTGTACCCAGGGGGAAAGGATGATGTGGCAGGTGTCCTGCTTGTACCCAGGGGGAAGGGTTGTTTTACAACGACACAGAGAAGAATCTGAACCAACAGGCCTTTCAGAAGTCCACCCCCACTCATTTATTACTGTTAAATCTTAATCCTTCTTGTTCAAGTATGTTTTTCCACAACTATCTACTTCCTTCTTCAGACTTAGTGTAAAAATACACAGTTTTGCTTGAGCTTTGGGTATTCATTTCTGAAGCCTCCCATGGCGTGTAAAACTTAGGTTAACTAAATGTGTTGTGCTTTCCTATCGGTGATCTGTGTTTTGTTACAGGAGTGTCAGCCATGGCCCTTGCAAGGGTTGAGGAAAAGGTCCTACTTTTCACACGTGTGTGTCTGGTTCTGTGCAATCCCATCCCGTGTGTCAATTCCTGCTGTGAGCATCTCCTCCGTCCAGACGGAGAACAGATCTGTCACAGGGACCCCGCGTGCCACTCTGCCATAGCCACAGACACCGCCCTCTCCCCCACCAACCCTGACAACCACTAATCTGCTGTTAATCCCTATAATTTTGTATTTCAAGAATATTGTATAAATAGAATCTCCACCATGTAACCTACTGAGATTGGCTTTAATTCCCTTGAAGTCCGTCCAAGTTTTTGCAGCATCGATAGTTTGCTCCTCTCTGTCGATAGGTAATATTCCACACGGGCTTACTCTCGGCGTCGGGTGAGACGCGCTGTGTAAAGCACTTATGTGAGGACACTGTGTGCAGCTCCCACACATGGGGCATCATAAATGGGAGCTGGTGCTGTTCTTCTGCGCAGAAATGTGTATTTTTAAAAAATTGAATCTGATGATATGTAACGCTTTAGAACTTGAAGAGATGCAGGTTGCCCGGCACTGAGCATTTAGGCACGAGCAGTGCTCGGGGGCTGAGCTGGGGAGCCCTCCCTCCTGCAGACTGAGACGCACTGAGAACAGGCCTCCAGGGAAGGGGCAGCTCCCCAGAAGGAAGAGGCAGGGCCAGCGGGGAGGGAGGCGGGAGGCAGGAGTCCGGCTTGTCCGGGGCCTTGGTGAGTCTATTAACATATCTAGGGTGAGGCTGTGCCGTTTGAATAAGGTTTGCTTTGCTCAGGATGCTCAGCTGGGGAGGAATCTGTCTGGCAAATACTGGAAGTTTCATTCGGAGCCTCTCGGAGGGACAGAGAGAGCTTCCGCCACTGGAGTACTCTGGCCGGAGGGGCAGAGCCCGCCAGGGAGGCTGCTGCGTGCTCTGCTTAGCCTGGTGACATTAAACACCTGGAACCTCTGACTCCTGTGTCTGTTCCAGGCTCAGGCTATTTGCTGACTATTTGTGAAATCCCGTATTGCCCTGTCTACAGGGACGTATTGCAGGAGTCATAGCAACTTCACACATTCTGTTCTCTGTGAGTTGCTTCTCATTCTAAAACTAAACAAATCATATTCTGAATACAAGTGGCATTCTCAGGTCCATGGTGACAGCACGGCTTGTTCACATAGGGAAAATTTTCCAATCGCCATGATAGGCAGGACATTTTGCTGCCACTTAATGAATACTTACCGGGTGCCAGGCTCCCTGTGGAACCCTCCGTGTGTATGATTTTGTGTTAATCCCCACCTCAGCTCATTCAGAGAGGGTGCGTCACTCACTTCCATCCACGGCATGTGAGTGGCAGGGCTGGGGTTCGAAACCAGGGCAGTTTGGCCCCCTGTCTGGGTTCTTGACCTCAGAGCTCTGGAGCTGAGTCACCCTGAGTTGGAAGGTGCACACTCAGGGCTTGTGTGGGTCTGTCGCGGAAGAGCATGGGCTCTGGGTGAGGGCAGGTCAGCATCCGATCTGCAGAGTCAGTGGCCACAGCCCAAACCAGGGTGTCTGCAGGCTGAAGGGACAGCAGGAGTAAGGACGATGTTAAATAAAAATCCCGGGCGGCCACTGTTTTAGACAGAGCTTCTGCACTAGGGCCAGCAGAACAGACCAAACCAGAACAATTCTCTCAGGGTGGGGGCCGCATAGTCAAACTGAACTTTAAAATGTGCCACTTTTCCAAAAAACAGGAGGTTTATAGCAACCAATCAGAGGGGCGCAGTTTACCTGAGCCAGCTTGATGAGGGAGTTTCCTTTGTTTTAATCTTATGAGGAAAGTAACTGTGTAACGTCGGTGTACTTTTTGTTCGTTTCTTCAGCCTTTTTCTGCCTGTAAAGCCCACCTCGCGTGCTCAGCCCACGGCAGCGCCTTGCTAAAGCTTTACATGGGGTGTTGCCTGATTCATGACTCACCAACAAAAGTCAATTAGGTCTTTACACTAAGCTGGTTGAAGTGTTATTTTTTAGCAATAATAATAATAGTAATAGATGTAACAGTAAAATAGCTAACACTTCTTGAGTGAGTGTTTGGGCCAGTACTGTTCTATGCGCTTTCCGTATGTAAACTCATTCGTCCTCAAAACAAGCCTTGATGATACAACTACAGCGTTAGCTGCATGTGACAGATGAGGAAGCCGGGGCCTGGCGTCGGCAGGTAACTTGCCCCAGGTCGTCGTGGGGGGGAACACAGTTGGAATTCAAACTGGACAGCCTCGCTCCTGAGCGCACACCCTCACCCTGGAGTTGCGCCCTCCTCCCCTGGCAAAGGGTCGCCACTGGAGGACCTCTGGCCCACCCGTGCTGGGGGCCGGCCTGGGCATCCTTCCAGGGGCACCAGCAGCCTCTTTGTACAGAAGAAGATGCCCTGAGAGATGCCCTGGGTGTCTGGGAGGATGTCCAGCTGCCACTTCTCAGGTGGGAAGGGATCATTTGATTTGGTGCAATGAGTTTGGAGTCAATGAGGTCACCCGGGTCACAGACCCTGGTTAAGCAGGAGAGGAGCTAGTTAGAGCGTGGTCCACAGGCTTGAGTGCCTGGTGCGGAGGCTGGAGAACCAGGCCTGGGGATGGACAAGGTCAAGGCGGAGCTGGGCTCTGGGTGCCAGGTGGCAGGAGCTCACATCAGCTCAGTGTTCCTGGCGTGAATCAGGTTAGCTCTTTTCCTCATCGTGTGTCATTTGCATTAATAGCCAAAATATCTGCAGTGGCAGAGAGAAGGGGAGAGAGAAGGAGAGAGAGGACCCACAGAGACTATCCCAGCTTGAGTTCCGGACCTGGCTAAGCAATGGCACCTTGACTTACAGCCAACCCCAGACTGTACACAGGGAGAGGGGTAACGCCCCCAGAGGCAGATGGGCAGCGTGCAAGGACAGGGAAGTAGATTTTGGGGGACGCACGACCCTAACAACTCTCCTAAAGAAGCATGTGATCCACAGCCGCCACGTCGGATAAAAGAGAGGGGGACGCGCTTCGGGTGGTAGCTGCAGAGAGAAGAAACAGTCCACACGCTGCCGCCGGGTTATCTGATGAAAGTCCTGTGTCTCTCAGCGAGTCCTCACAGTCCCTAGGAAAACTCAATTTTCCACAAGCGATATTGAAACAATAAAAGCATTTTTATCAAACTTCGGGCATATTAAATTTGGCTGTCTTTGTAAAGTAGGAAAAAAAAAAAACCTGGAATCATCCATCTTCCCTTCCATTACTTTTAATTTCTATGCCATCATTTGTGTTCAAACCAAGTAAAGTCCCTGAAAAGTCAATGAAAATAAATGAGTCTTTATTGGACATGTCAGACAAAGTCCCTTTATGCAGAAATTGCCCTAAAAATTACCCAAGAATTTACCCAAGAATTGGGACGTCTCTGAAAGTTTAAGAAAGTACCAGTTTGTCAAAAAGAAAGGTAAAAGGAGATGAAACAAGTTCAAAGACATTTCAAAAGCAAAGGACTTCAAATGAGAAGTTTCCAAATGATTCCTTTGGTCCTGAGGAAAAGACATTTGTGCAGAGCAGTCGGCTGGAGGTGCGTGTCCCTGACACCACCATGTCAAGGTGAGGCGTGTGAGAGCTTGGGGAGAGAATGCCGGGTGCATATTTATATCCAACAAAGACAGCAGCCCAGATATTGTGTTGGGAGCAGCTGCTTTTAATTTTTGTAAGGCTTTGAAATTACCAAAAATAGGATGCTTTTGCTCACCATAAAATACCCTAATTTGGGGGGATATTGTTCTCAAAGTAAAATTCCCACAAGGAATGAGAGGGGAGCAGCCCCTACCTGCCGCAGACCCTGCCCCTCGAGGAATTCCAGCAAGGCTTGGTGGGGATGCAGGTGCAGCGACTGCCTTAGAGCTGCGGCACAGAAGACTTCAAGAGCAAAGGTCGTGTAAAAAGAACTTTTAGTACATTGGTCCTTGGAAAAACACAGTCCTGCATAACATTCTGTAGTTAGAAAAATATCTTTCCATGGTCAGATAAGAAGCTCATCCGATCCCCCTTAGAGTTGAATACATTAGTATATTCAGGTCTCTTAGAAACCCTGCACGAAATCAACTTAGTGAAACCCAGTGTTGCTCAAACCTATTGGACAACATACCCTTTGTTCCAAGGAACATATTTTTTGGAAATGCTCTTTTCCCAGGTTTTTAGTTGCCAATTGGGCCCCTTCCACACCATTAAAAAAAAAACTGAGTGCTGATGCCAATAGCAGATTTGCTAAAGCAGATTTTCCCGCTATAACTTGCAGTTCTCTTAAGGCCAGGAAAGCTGGGACCTCACTACCTTGCAGAAAGGAACTGGGTCTCCGACGCATCACTAGACTTGGTGGACGAAGGGATCGGTGAGTGCAAGGAGCTCCAAGCAAGACAATGCAACGTGGGCAGCCATGGTCCCTGCACCCTCAAACAGCACATTTACCAGGACTCCTTTGGTTAAAAAACATCCAGCTCAAACCCGACTACAAAAGGAAGAGGGGAATTAATTGGCTGCAAGTGCAGCAGATCTGCGGCTCCAGACAGCACAAGGCCACCCCCCAATTCTGTCTCTCGCTCGCTGTGCTGGTTTCATTTCTGAGACACCTTATACCCAGCAGCCTATCTCCAGGTAATGGCAAAAGGTGGCTGCTGGCGGCTCCAGGCTCACGTCCCACCAGCCCAGCAGCCTCCCCAGGAAGAGAGCTCACACCGGGGAACACTTAGAGGGCAGCATCATCAGATCACATTGGGTTACGACACTGGGTTACGTGTCCACCTCTGAACTCATCCCGTGACGGGAGCTGGGACGTGGGACCTGCTCCCAGAACTGCCGTGTGGGTCAGCTCCATCCTGACCACGCGGTCAGAGTGGGGACTAGGTTGGGGTCCCCAAGCAAAATGAGGACGGCACATCCAGAGGGAACAGAGGGTCCGCCACAGTAAGGCTGAGAGTTCCTCCTACGGCCCACCCAGTGGGAATCCCTCAGGCTGATGCTCGATAAAACTTTGTTAAACACGTCAAATGAAAGGGTGACTCGAGAAAACAGGTGATGGTAAACCTCGTCTACGTGGCAAGATTGTGACGCCACGGAGACAGGCACCCTTGCTGACTGCCCTCCGCACCTGAAATCAAGTGTTTGCTAGTTGACTCCTTGGAGAGAGGAGATGCCACAGAGCCTGGGAAGAACTGGGTAAAGTTCCCGCAAGATCTGCACGATCCAAGGCTGAAAGCCCAGGCGGACCCAGGCCTCCTGTCCTGCGTGTCCGTGTATGCTGCTGGGCAGAGGGAGGCCTCCCGTGTTAGAGGCAGCGCCCCGGGGTCCCCTGGGCTGTCCTGACAAAGGTGAGGACGGGCTCATGCCAATGCTCGTGGTTGTTCTGGGCAGATAAGCCCGTCCTGACAAGCCTGGCTGCCCTAGAGCCTCTCCAGAGCGAGGGCTGGGGCTGCAGGAAGGACACGCTTGGTCCGGACATGCTGAGGACATTTCCTTAAGTGACCTGCGGACAAGAAGGTTCTGTCCTCTACACTCTCCCTTTCCCGTGGGCCGCTGTCTCCTGCCCGCAGGCTCCTCTCTGCCGCTGTGGTTGCACTTCGATGCGTCTGCAGACCGAAAGCCCCCCTGGAAGAGCTGCATCCCCAGCTTTGCCTCTTCCAGCCTGTAATTGTCTTAAATAATAACGCTAGATGCAGCCCGGAATGGGCGGGCCACGGGCTCCAGGTCACCGAGAGGCAGGTCCAAACCACGGCTTTGATTTATGCCAGCCATGTGTCTTTGGGAGAGAGACTTTTTTTCCATCTCTTTTTGTTTTTTGATAAACTTTTAATTTCAGAACAGTATAAATTTACAGAAAAACTGCTAAGACAGGACAGAAAGCTCCTATGCACCCCACACCCAGTTTCCCCTGTTGTTAACAACCTACATCAGTAGGATACATTTGTTACAATCAATAAATCAACAATGATACATCACCATTAACTAAAGTCCAAACTCTATTCAGATTTCCTTATTTTTCCCCTAATTTTCTGTTCCAGGACACTGCTAGTCATTGTGTCTCCTGAGGCTCCTCTGGGCTGTGACAGTTTCTTGGACTGTCCTTGTTGGTGACCTTGAAAGCTGCAGAACTGGTCAGGGCTTTTGTAGAATGTCCTTCCGTTGAGATCTTTCTCATGATCAGACAGGGGTTATGGGGAGCTTTAAATGTTTAAACTCCAATTTCTTTTCTAAGGGCTGATATTTAGTAAGCATTCGCTATGTGCCAACACAGTGCTAAATATTTCACCTGGATTATCTCATTTAATCCTCACAAAAACAAACACGAGGTGGTATCATTATTAAACTCATTTTACGGATGTGGAAAGTGAGGCACAGCTAGGACCAGTGGCTTAGCTAAGGCCCAGCAGCTGGGAAGGTGGGCAGCTGGGTGGTGTCGCTGCATCTGGAGCGAACCAGATACCAGGGATGCGAGTTCTCCTAGAACACCTGCGGTCCTGGAGAAATTGCCCTCTACATCTGGAAGGTTCACATTATGTTAACTTCCAGTGGTTCATGCAGGATGGCTTACTCCAGGCCTGGATCTTTGCTTGGTGGCTTGGCAACCTCGAGCAAGAAGACGGACTCCCAAGGCAAGGGAGCCCAGCGTTCTGTGGGCAAGATGGCGTGGACCCAAGAAGCCTGGAGCAGGGAGAAACTGAGGGGTCCAACTCCACGTATCAAAGGAGCCCACAGGAGAGCTGGAAGGACAGAGTGGGGATTTAGGTGGGACTGAGGGTCTGTCACGGGCAGGCCTGGCCAGGGAGAGAAGTGGGGCCATTGCATTCAGAGCAGGGTGCGCACCTCCAGCGAGTGCACATGGTGTTCAGCTATGGTCTTTGCTCCCAGCACACCCTTCTGCACGTGGATTTGCCCTGCAGTGGGGCCCTGCAAGCTACACTTCTCCTTCGGGTCCTGGTCACAAGTAGGAGACTGCAGGGCTGGAGGGAGAAGAGGGTCCTTCCTGTTTGGGTGCCATTGCTGTGCAACCTCCTGGCCCCGAGTATTGGCTGCAACCTCTCCTTCCAACCCTCCAGCACCAGCCTTGCAGGGCCCTGTGCAGTTCCCCCGCCTGCAGGGCAGCACCCCCTTGCCTGTCCTCCCAGCTTCTAGGTGCTGTCGGCAAACGAGGAACACTCAATAATTTAGTTTTGCCCACAGTTCAGCCATTTTTTTTTCCTTGTTGAGACAGAATCTCACTCTGTTGTCCGGGCTAGAGTGAGTGCTGTGGCGTCAGCCTAGCTCACAGCAACCTCAAACTCCTGGGCTCAAGCAATCCTCCTGCCTCAGCCTCCCAGGTAGCTGGGACTACAGGCATGTGCCACCATGCCTGGCTAATTTTTTCTATATATTTTTGGTTGCCTGATTAATTTCTTTCTACTTTTAGTAGAGATGGGGTCTCGCTCTTGCTCAGGCTGGTTTCGAACTCTGAGCTCAATCCGTCCGCCTCGGCCTCCCAGAGTGCTAGGATTACAGGTGTGAGCCACCACGCCCGGCCAGTTCAGCCATTTTTGTACCGCCCTGTAGACTGTTTCCAAATCCCACTTCGCAGGTCAATTATTTCTTTATTTCCTTAAATATAAACATTTAAAAAGTTTAAATATATTTATTTTAAAAGGACATTTTGTATCCTCATCTGTGGAAAATCAATGTCACTTGTCATAATTAATTTCAAAAAATGCATGACAATTAAACAAGCGTTTGTCCTTGTACCATCCAAAATCCCTCTCCCACCATCAATGAAGGGGGAATAGCCTTTGCAAAACCCTGGGGTATTCATTCAAATGGTGTTTATTGAGAACCTATTGTTGCAAATGGTTTTGTAATTGCCCTGAGGAGGTTTTAAAAGGTGACCCAGACCCCGAGCCACAGTAAATCAGGCTTTCAAGCCTTCCTCCCCCACCTCCTTCCCACCCAGAATGATCACTAAAACACACAGGTCTGGAATTCTTTGAAATATCCCTAGTGGAACTGGCTTCTGTCCCTAATGAGCACAGCTGCTATGAAGAACTGGGACACCCGGGGAGACCAGAGAGCTGAACTTGAATTACTCACATCACACATTAGCTGAAAACCCCCCAGAAGTTAACAGGACATTATTTATTGTAATTTATGGAAATATATTAGAGAATTTCCCGATGTAACTGAAAAGGTCTAAATTATATTCAAAGGAGAATATTTAATGACATGTTAGAAGGTACTATATTTGAGAGCTATTTGTTAAAGTGCTCCCAATTTTGACAAACATTTGTAGAAGTGATTTTTTTTTTTAATCTTGAGGGAACAGAAGTAATATATGGGTAAAAACTTTAAGTAATATTCACAAATGACATTGGGATAAATAAGAATTCAGCATCTGACGTATTTTTTCCTGCTTGCATAATAAACCAGGCATCACTGGCTTATGCACATAATTATCAGAGCTCATTTTTGTAAAACCAATAAAGAATCTCAAATCAGGAATTTTGTTAGGATGTTAAGTTAAACAGATGGTAAAAGACTTACCAGAGCTGATTCATCTAATAAAAAAATCTCAGGACAAATTCATCTAATTTCATAAAATCAAGGCAAATAGAGTAACTGCTTTACCATTTCCTTTTGAGAATATATACATACATAAAATATATATTTCATTAAGTACATTCACAGTGTTGTGTGATCAGAATCACTATCTGCCTCCAGAACACTCTCATTACCCCAAGCAGAAGTTCTGCACCACTAAACACTAACACCGTTCCCCGCCCCCAGCCTCTGGTAACCTCTGTCCTAGTGACCGTGTCTGTTCTAGGTACCGCACGTAAGAGGAATAGTGCGATATTTGTCTTTTTGTGTCTGTCGTACGTCACTTGGTGTAATGTCTCCAAGGTTCATCCATGCTGCAGCATATATCTGAATTTCATTCACTTTTGGGGCTGAATAATATTTTATTGCATATATACAGGTTTTGTTTATCCATTCACCTACTGATGGGCATTTAGGTTTTTGCACCTTGGACCGCTGCGAACAGTGCAGCTGTGATATTGCCATGCAGGACTCTGTCTGAGCCCCTGCCCTCAATTCTTACAGTTATGTACCTGGGGAGGGAATAGTTGTATCTACATCTAACTTTCCGAGGAATGCTTTTGCCATATGTTTATGCTAAATGGATCATTTGGAAATTACATTTGCCTAACGGTTATGAGAGAGTCCCTTTTTTATTTTGTTAAAAATCACAGAAGGATGTGCTTATTCAGTGGTATTCATCGAGCCCCTGGTCATTGCCAGCCCGGGTCCTAGACGCGGGGCCTGCAGGCGAGAACACAGCACAGGTCTGTTCTCAGGGAACTCACACTCAACGGTGGGAGACGGCACGGGACCACACATCTGTGCTGTCAGAGAATGGAGAGTCCATGAGGACATACACGACAGGCAAGGGAGATGGATCCTTGGGTCTTCCTGTGACCACGGGATGGCTGGGGAGGGGCCCGCAGGGGAGACAGGGCGTGCAGACCCCTGGGAGTGAAGAAGTCATGCCATGCGAAGCTGGAGGAAAAGTATTCCAAGCCGAAGGCACAGTGTGCGCAAAGGCCTGGCAGGAATCACAGGAGCGTGTCCGGGGCAGCAGAAAGCAGCGCGGCTGCAGCCCAGAGCGGGTGAGCTGGGGGGAGCCGGCCACGTCTCGGGGCTTCCTCAGCCTCGGGTAACTTTGGACTGAGTGTAAGGGCAATGACAGGAAGCTGCCTGGGGTGTTGGGCTGGGCGGGAGGGGATCTGGTTCACATTTTGAGGGGGTCCTGCTGCCTGCTGGTGAGCATGGCTGGGGAGGGCCCAGCGTGCAAACAGGGAGACGGACTTGGTTTGCTGTCTGCGCGGGACAGCACCCCGAGAAGGCATCTCTCCCCGGCTCAGGTCGCGAGGCATGAACAGCACCTTGGAACTGGCATTTCGATTTGACATCCAGGTCACTTTCAAGGAAATGATACCCTTTCAGCATCTACGCCAGAAGGGCCATGTGGACCGTTCACCTTGTGTTTTCAACGGCTCATCAAGGCGATTGCCTGGTGTCCTCCTGGGATTAGGCACAAACGAGCAGATAAAGAGTAAACGGCATCAGCATCTTCGTTTCCATCTCAACAGCTGACGTCCGCCCCGTGCACAAAAGACACTGCAGAGGAAGGCTAGGTCAGGGCGACCCAGCAAAAATATTCTGTGAAATTAAAGGCGTACTTTCTCTCTGCGAGCTTCCCTGTGCTATTTGAAGAACACTGAATGTGAAAGAAGATTAAATGAGCAATCCAAAAGACCTCCCATGCAGAGCTCCATAGGACGGCAACCAAACCCAACTTTCGGCTTTAACATGAAAGACATTTTGGGTAGTAATAACAAAAAGGGGAAAAAACCCCACAAAAAACCCTTAGGTTTTTAAGTACTTTGTTTATTCAGTAAAGTTTTATAAACTTAGGAACCAAATGTTCCTAATTAAAATTTATTGGTGGAGAAGGGGAAGAGAAAAAAAGAGGAAAAATGTTAATTGATCCATTTGGAGAATATTTTTCTTTTGACAAGTGAAGAGTTATTGCTGAATTTGATATAAAACAAGGTGCTGGTGACCTGACATTTAACATTTCAATTTACTTAGAGTAACTTATTTCTCCAAATTCAATAATACCAAGAAGCGCAATTTCGCTGGGTAATGCCACAGAGAGGGCCGTATATGCCATTTCATTCCGTTTGGGGGGGTGCTGACCCCTGATGCCACACTCTGCAGTCGGTACTGATGACTTCGTACATTCCTGGCCTTCCCTACCTCAGGGAAGCTGTTAGACCACCAGAATATTATTAATATTTATTTTTCTTACTTGTTAAATCCTATCCCAATTCACATGGAAAGACCAAAATAGTTTTTAAAAAACAATCCAAACAAGATCAAGCAACAACAGAGGGCCAGAAAGTCTTGAAAGTTAGAAAGCAAATAGAATCAGCCCTTCAGAGAAACGAAACTAGAGCCAGCACAGGCAGAGGGAGCTGAGACGGTAGAAACCGGTCCAGAGTTCAAGGTCGCAGAGGCAGGAGGGTGGAGGAGGAGGTTCTGGGGCTTTACCTGGGGGATCAATTAAGGGTCTTAATCAGGTGAGGAGGCTCCTCCCCTTTCCTGCCGTGTCAAAAAGGACTGGCATTTGCCTGGGGCCAAAGTGGCCAGTGGGGGCTCTGAGCCCAGAGAGTTAGTGACCTCAGCTGGACAATAGCAGGGGCTCCCACACCCAGAACACCAGGTCTGTCACCCTCAGCAGCCGGCCCTGCCCTTCCCGCTGTCACAGGAGGGGACCAGGCAGGAAACCAGGGTGTTTCACACATAAAGATCAGCAAATAATCCCACGTCAGCAGACATTTGAGAAAACCAACCGCAGGCACGCGTAGCTCCAAATGCATCTAATCGAAGAGCTAGAACTTAACGGAGCAGGGACAGACCAGGAAATGAAAAGACAAAAAACAAACAAACAGAAAAAGGAGCAACCATAACCAGGCACGTTGGAGAGAGTGGAGTAGAGACGGCAGATACGGCATCTAGGATGTACACGCATCAACCAGAGGGGTGATAAGTTAAAAATGGGGCTCCAGAAATACGGTATTGAGCTCAATGCCTGGGCTGAGTACTGGAATGGACATGGCTAAAGCTTAAGGAATTCTTCCAAAATGCAGCAAAAATGGGTAAGGTAGATGGGAGAAAAGTTAAGAGACATAGAGGATGGACCCTCAAGATTGACATCTAGTTAAAGAATTCTGGGAGGGGAGACAAGAGGGAAAGTAGAGAAGAGAATGAAAAAACAAAGGGAAATCTGAAAATTTCGCTGCGTTGCAAAAAGACATGAGTCATCATGTTGAAAGGACCCAGCGCACTGGAGCAGGAGAAATGAAGACAGACCTGCCCTGGACACGTTGTGCTGAAATTTCAGAAAACCAAGGATGAGCAGGGTGTCCAAAAGCTCCCGGAAAGAGAAATGAGGTTTCATACCAGGGCGCAAACTTCAGGCTGGCTTTGGACTTCTCACTGCCAATGTCAGCTGCCAGGAGACAATAGAAGCATCTCTTCGCCGCTCTGAGGGAAGCTGATTTGCACGCAGAATCTTGTGCTCAGCCAAAATAGCGTTCCAGCGCAAGAGGAAAATGGAGACACTCTCAGACGTGCAAGGACTCGAAAAATTCACCTTCCAGAGATACTCTGAGGATCACTTGAGTATGTCCTCAAGCAACATGTATGATAAATCCAGAATTAGTACATGTGTGCAAAACAATTCAAATAATACGTACATGTGCAAAATAGAAAGTAAAATGCCCTCATTATCCCCCCAACCCAAGACAGGTACTGTTCGGAGCATCACAGTTTGGATTACATTCTTCCAGATATTGTGTGTGTGTGTGTGTGTGTGTGTGTGTGTGTATGCTAACAGTGCGGTTTTAAGTGTTATACTTTGTATGAACATATATCTTTACAAAAAGACCGCGTTCTACATAACATTGGCAAAGTTGCTTTTGTAACTTAAAATTTTATCGTGGAAAAGTGCGTGGCTTCCTTACTTGCACAACCCCCTGGTTCTTGGTAAAGCCTGCGTGGGCTTCCCTGCCACGGAGGGCCCCGAATAATTTAACCAGTCCCTACTGATATGTGTTTACATTGCTCTTATATTTCACTACTAAATGAACACTGTAGTAGATGTTTCTCTCGGACTTTTATCCCTGCACACGAGCTAATATTTACACAGGATAAACCCCTGGCATTGGGATAATCGCTAGATTAAAGGGAATGGACAAGAGAAATCCTGATCTCGCTGAAGCTTCCTCCAACGTAATCGTCACCGTTTACTCTTCAGATGACTGCGTAGTGCATCCGATGCCTCCAGGGAGGGGTGTGTGAGTGCCGGGGAGTCAGCACTGGATCCCGAACCCTGACCTCCTGGATTGGGCTGAACCGAGGGTTGCCGGGTCCCGCCTGCGCTGCGCAGTGTCTCCCACAGATGGCGCTGTTGTCTCACTCTCCCGTCCCTCGCGCCTGGGGAAGGAGGAGTATTAATAATTATTAAAAAAAGAAAAAAAGAAATTAAGCTGCACACACAAGTAGGCTGGGGCATGTTGATGTTTATGCCGAGACCGCCCAAATCTACGTTTCCTCACCTTCCTGGCTGTAAAACTCAGATAACTTTGTGATCCACGATTCCTGGGAAGGAAGAAAGAAAAGATTATATTTGACCCTCTTTTTTGAAATTTTTAGAAATTCACCCTTTGAAAATAAGTCTTTGAGAGCTGCCAACAATGTGCATCCAGCGAGTGCATTTCAGGAGACAAGAAAAAAAATAATTTAGGTTTTAGCTTAGTATTTTTTTTTTTATTATTCTCTTTTTCCTCCCGAGAAAACAAAACCCAAAACCTCGATCCAAAGGGAACACGCGGAGAAATGGAGACGCGTGTGACAATCGTGTGGATGGCGTTTTGCCTCTGTGGTCCCGTGTGCACCAGCACTTGATTTCCAGGGTTGGTGCCGGCTGTGGCACGTCAGGACAGCCATGCGTGTCTCGTGGGAGGGACAGCTTCGTCCCTTAGGCACCCGCTCCAGGGGCTTCTACGTCGCAGCCCTGAGTGTTTGGTGTGTTTGGTGACAGATCCGTGTCGGTAAGGAGCCAGGCGCCTCTGCACCCAGGCGGAAATCGGGGAATACAGTGGGCGCTGTCGGCCGTCGGGCTGCCTGGACTTTGTCTTCCAGATGGGAACGGTTCAGGGCGTGCTGGGAGTCAGGATTTGAACGTAAGTGGCAAACACAAGGCAAAGGCAAGAAGTGCCACACACAGTAGGCCACGTGTGCGGCCACTTACCTCCTCCACCCTGACACGGGCTCCAGGCCTGTTGCAGGTTCCTGACTCAGAGCGTGGAGGACCCCAGCTCGCTGGGCAGGGGATGCCAGAGCAGGCACCGAGGGCCTGGCAGACGCCCCTGGCAGTCAGAGATTTCCATCCCACGCTTCCTTTTGGACGTGGGGGACCCCTGCATGGTCCTCTCAGCACAAGAGGTTGCGGCACGGGACGACCCCAATGAATCCCCGGCAGGATTATGAATAATTTAGGAGTAATAAAACCCAGGCAAGAATGCTCCTAGACAGGCCACCGTTTTTCCAGGTGTCTCTAAAAGGGAAGACTCCCGTGGGCACAGTGGTGGACATGAATTACTGACGTTATTAAAAGTTCGCACGTTTCCTTGTGTGTGGCTTTCGCTGAGGCAGAGCCGCGTGGCTCTCACTGCAGCTCTGGGGACACGTACGCAAAGCCAGCTCCCGGGACCCTGAAAACGTGATGGTGGATGTCTCTGTGTGTCTTTAACACAAATCGCAAGAAAATGGGACAGATGTTAAAGGGTCGGGGTGGGAGAGCTGGGTGTCTGGAGAATTGACGTGGCTGCGAGGGGCTGGGCGGGCACCGCCACGTGTCCCTGCGTGGGGCCGCGTGGCAGACCACGTTCAGTGCCGAGCGATGATGACGGTGGGGACTTGGAGACTTCACCTGGCTCCTGGTGTCCTGCTAGCAGCTGAGCAGCAGCGATCCTGGGCTCGGCAGGGGAGCTGGCTCCACTGGAGGTCCCTGGGCAGGGGGTCAAAGAGCAAAGGCCTTAGGCCATTCCTCCTCATGGCCAGAGCTCAAGAGCTAAGTGGCGTCGGGAGCCAAGAGGTCAAGGCACAGGACCGCCGGCGAGTGTTTGATTTCAGCCAGAAGGAGACTCACAGCTTGGGAGGCGGGTCAGCAAAGCAGGAAGCCGTGGGGCCCTGTACCCAGGTCACGACCTTGGAGGAAGCCTGGTGACAACACGGAAGGAGTGGAAGGCGGGGAAACGACGCAGGCCCTGTTCCTTGTTCTCGCCCACGTGGTGCCTCCGCTGGGCTTCCTGTGGGTTTTCTCATCCACTGCGGGCAGCCCCGGCCCCTCCCGCGCTCCACCCTGGGGACAGCTTTGAGGAGGTCACGGAGCCAGGCCAGCGTCTGCACCCAGGCGCCGACTTCAAGCCTGGGCTCGCCCACAGCTGATCCCGCTCCTGCTTCCTGTGCCCTGCGTGTGGGCGACAGGCTCCGGCAGCGCAGCTGGGAGTCAGTGGGGCTCAGTTGGCACCCGGGCCTGTCAGATGACCACATCTGGGTTCCTGGACTGGGCTGCACTGCTCGGCCTCTGACGCTGGGATCCAGGCCAGGAAACAGAGGGCCTAAGCCCTGCTCCAGGTTCCCTGTCTTGGGTCCAGGCTTTCCTGCCATCCGAGCCTCCTGCCTTCACCCACCCGGATCGGATCCTTCCCTCTGCTCCTGTGAAATGTCTCCTGGTCCAGCCTCTGCCCCTGTGGTGTCCCTTCCTTACAGCTGTCATCAGTGGGGTGTCTGGCTCCTAGGAACCGCTCTCTGCCTGCCCTCCCCCCTCCACCTCTCTCTGTCACCCCCGTCCCCATCCACTCTCTCCATTGGGACCAGAGAGGGTGTCCAAAGCAAGCGAGGAAGCTGAGCTCCCCCGGCGCCCTAATCCCACAGCCTGGTTTGCTTCCTCTCCTGGTCTCTTGGCCCTGCTCTGTGGTGGTGGCCGCCTGGAGCCCCTCCTGGGAGCAGGGTTCCGAAGTCCAAGGGCCATGACTGATCCACCAGTAATGCCTGCCAGGGGCCCAGGAGCAGTGATTGATCAGCAATGCCTGCCAGGGGCCTAGGAGCGGGTGACGGGTCCTATTCACCTTTTTCTCTCTCTGGCCACTGGTGGTCACTTGAGCATGCTGTGTGGTTTGGGAGTCTGGGTTTTGCAGATGCTCCTTTTATTTCATGGGATGTTTGCCCCCCGTTGGGTCACCTGGCAAACTCCTAATCGCCCTTGAAGACTCTCCTCTGCAGAAGTCACTCCTCTGAGGCCTTACTCGCCGCCCCAGTTCCGGCATCACCTTGGCGTCTCTCTCTGCCCTTGCGTCGCTGCGCCGTGAGCCTCCGAGTGGGTCCCCACTCCTTCCCTGTCATTTGCTGTGAGTCCCCGAGAGCACAGAGAGTTTTAGAAATTGCAAATTCCCAGCACTGGGCACATAATCAATATTCAAAAATGAGCATTGAGTTTTGGAAATGTACAACTTTTATATCTGCCTTTAAAATCAGCAGAGGAGAACACGATAAAATGGAGTTCTTATTTAACTGTATAAATGGATTCTTTTACCTGCTCAACTTTCACCAACGAGTAAGAGGAAAGAATTTAAAATACCAAGATAGCAGGATTCAGTTAGGGAAATGAAACTGTCCTCCAGGTGGCTTCGGAAATGAGCTTTGCTTCGGTTCACGTGTGGTTAGCAAGCGCCTACTATGTGCTGGACACAGTGGGTGATAGACTGTCTTGCGTATCTAAGTGCAGAGTCTTGGACGACAAGAAGTGGCGCCTGCCTTAGCCTGGTCTCAGGGGCCAGTGGGAGCCGGTGCTGAGCGGTGTGCTGCCGGGAGCAGCGATGGGCCGGACCTTGGCTGACAAAGGTTCGAGAGCTGCACAAATGCATACACAGGTGGAGAAACTTCAGCCCCTTCAAGCCTCAGCTTGCTTGTGTGCAAAGTGCAGGAGACCAGCGCAGCTGCTGCTAACATTTGCTTAGCACTCACTGCTTCTCCCCTTCTGTTAAGTGCTTGCTGTGATTAGCCCAGCTAATCCTTACAACAACCCCAGGAGGAAGGCGCTGGGATTATCCACCTTTCACAGACGCAGAGACGGCGGTGCAGGTTGTGGGCGGAGCTGTTGTGTCTACTTTGGGTAGGGTGGTCGGAAGATTGGCAACACGCTGCACGTAAAGTCGCTTTGGCAACCACCCCCCAGTCATCGTCCTTTGTGCACTCGGCAAGTCGTCACCAGCCTGCTGTCCTTGGTCAGGGCTCAGGTGCCAGCCCCGGAACAGGGCAATGAGGAGCACGGGCCAGCCCGGGCTTTGGGGGGACCCAAAGTCCCGTGGGTCCAGTGGGAGATGGGCCCTCCTTGGACTCCTCCTTGTCCACGCTGTCAAGTGGCCTCTGCACGTTTGCTGTGGCACTTACCACGTTCTACCGTCACGTACTTAACGCTGTGCACACCCGTCTCCCTCACGAGGGCCACATGCTTGTCATCTGTCCCTGTGTCCGGTGTGGTGCTTTGCAGAGCAGGCTAAATGCAGTTTAAGTCCATCATTGCAGCCGTGGTTTTGAGGTGCCTTCGAGGGACTCATAACCTCTTTAGGAACTAAATCAGGACCACATACAGTCCGTGAGTACCTACCCTGTACTGGACTCCAGGGCGTACAGGGAGGCGAGTGTCACCCCATCTTTGCCCTGAAGGAGAAAACGAGTGCTGCCTTGTCATAGATTCTGAAGCGTTGCTCTTTCTGAGCTGTTGGATGAATCCTCACCCCGAGCATCCATGCAAAAGCCTCCGCTGAGTTTGCAGGTTAGCACACCGTCAGCTGGATCATGGTGGCCAAATTTCGTAGGGAGGTGGCGGATGCTGCAGGGAGAGAAGGACGGAGCTGCACGCGGCTCTCCCCGGCCCTGCCCCCCGCACGCCAGTGTCCTGGTACCTTATTCCCACGGCACACCTGATGCATGTGCTTAGCTCCGTGGCAAACCCTGGGACGGCCAGGCGGGGCGGCACACCACGCTGAGCAAAGTGAAGATGTGATTCCGAGTCCAAGCTCCTGGGGTGAATCCTTGTCTGCGACAGTATGGCTGTGTGACTTTGGGTAAGTGACTTAATCTCCCTGTGTCTCATCTGTAAAGTGAGGTTGAAGAATAATCCCACGTTCTGGGGTCATGGGGAGGGTCCCACGAGTGAATGTGTGTCAAGGGCTTGGTGCAGGGCTGGCGTGTGTCCCCGGCTCACACAGACGGCTATCAGGGTCTGCCCGACCCAGTGGCAGTGCCAGCCGGCCTGTCAGTCCCACCTGGCTGATCCTCAGTTACCTGGGGAACATTTACAAGAGACAGAGTCTCTACTATGCAGCCGTGAAAGAGGAGGAAATGAATCTCTGTAAGCTGACGTGGGATAATTTTCTAGATACATAACTAAGTGCTGACGCCAAGTGCAGTGAGAGTACGGTAAGCTTCCCTTCGTGTAACGTGCGGAGAGATACACACACAGGCTTGTATATGTGCAGACTGTTTCTGGAAGAATCCACAGGGAACTGGTTACAAAGGAGCCCACAGAAAGGAAATAAGGATTTTCGGGACAACTTTCCATGGCATTTGAATTTTATCGTATTTTATTTTTTAAAAAAATATGACAAAAGAGTCCATCTAAATACAGATTCCTGGGCCCTGTTTCCAGAGTTCTGATCTCGTGTCTTCCAGCTGGGATCTGGGAACAGGTGTTTCTGCGAAGCTCCCTACGTGGAGTACAGGATCCGCTGGGGTCTGGAACCCCTGCATCCTAGCGAGAAGGGCAGCCGCAGGTGTCCTGGGTCAGCACCACCCCAGCACGGAGCAGGCCATAGTTCTGTTTGCTCAACTGACTTGAGTTGCGGAAGGGAAACTGAGGCAGGTGGTTCAGGTTGGCTAATCTTACATCCATTCCTAACCTCCTTCTCCCTTTCTGTTTCCTCATTGGAGGCCAGAAAGTGAAACACCTGCTTTCTGAGAGCCCAAGCGTGTAGGAGTGGCCATTTATAAGTACAAGTGCTCCGGGAGGTGCCGGGAAGGCCCTGGCTTTGCGGAGATGAAGGACAGGGAGTCGTCCTTCAGTCCCCATGGGGGTGGTCCCAGGACCCCCTGCAGATCCCCAAATCTGTGCAGGCTCAAGCTCCTGATGTAAAATGGTGCAGTATTTGCATATAACCTGTGCACATCCTCCTGTATACTTTAAATGATCTCTAGATTACTTTTAATACCTGATGCAACGTAAACGCTATATAAATGGTTCTTGTACTGTATTGTTTAGGTAATAATAACAAGAAAAAAGAATATGTACCTGTTCGGTACAGACACGATTTTTTAAAAATGTATTTTCGATATGCAATTGGTTGAATCCAGGGATGCAGAAGCCATGGATACAGAAGTCTGACGGTATTTAGATGCTTTCCTTTCTGTATCCTTCTCATCCTGAGCATCTGTGGTATCTGGAGCTGTGGCAGCCACTTTGTGCTCATGAAGCCAAAACCACGGGAAATTGTGGAGACCCCACCCTGATATCATTAGACCTTTCAAATGATTCCCGCAATCGCTATCCCAGAATTCTTGTCATGTAGGTAAAAGGAATCCCCTTTTCTTAAGGTTGGTTGGATTTTCTGGTATTTCTGGGTGAAAGGGCCTAAGATCTGGGCACTGCACTAGGGACACAAGACTTACGGAGCGCAGTGTGATGTTCAGATACGTGTACGCTAATAATCAAATCAGGTGTGTAACATAACTGTCTCCTTATACGTTCATCATTTCTTTTTGGTGAGAACATTCACAGTCCTCTCTTCCAGCTGTTTTGAAACACACAGCACGATATTGCTAACCGCAGTCATCCCACGTGCGGCAGAGCACCAGAACTTACTGCTCCTGTTTAGTTGTAACTTCCTGCCCTTGACCAACCTCACTCCCCCACCCCCAGGCTCGTAACCACGATTCCACTCTCCACTTCCGTGGCGTCAACTTCTTTATAGTCCACGTATATGTGAGATCATCCGGCATTTGCCTTTCTGTGCCTGGCTCATTTCACTTATATAACGTCCTGCAGGTTCACCCATGTTGCAGCAGATGACAGGATTTCATTCTTTTTGATGGCCGAGTAGGACCCCATTGTGTATATATAGACCACGTTCTCTCTCTCCGTTCATCTCTTGGTGGACGCATTGGCTGATTCCGTATCTTGGCTGCCGTGAATAGCGCTGCAGTAAACATGTGAGTGCGGACATCTTTCTGACACGCTGATTTTATTTCCTTGGATATATACCCAGTAGTGGGATTGCTGGATCACATGGTCTCTCTGTTGTTTAGCGTGTTGAGGAAACTCCACCCTGTTTTCCACAGTGGCTGCACTAATTTACCTTCCCCCCAACAGTGTTCGAGGGTCGCCTTTCTCACACCCACGCCAGCATTCGTCATTTTCTGTCTTTTTGGTAATAGCCATTCTAACTGGGGTGAGGTGATATCTCATTGTGGTTTTGATTTGCATGTCCATGGTGATTCATTGAGCATTTTTTCATACAGCAGGTGGCCATTTGTATATCTTCTTTTGAGAAATGTCTATTCAGATTTTTTTTGCCAATTTTTAAATTAGACTCTTTTTTTCCCCTATTGACGTGCTTGAGTTTCTCGTGTATTTTGGGCATTAACTCCTTGTCAGGTGCACAGTTTGCAAATATTTTCTCCTGTCCTTCAGGTCGTCTCTTCCCTCTGCTGAGTGTGTTCTTTGCTGTGCAGAAGCTTCCAGTTGGTGTAATCCCATGTGCCTATTTTTTTGTTTGTTTGTTTCCTGTGCTTTGACATCTTATCCAAAAAGTCCTTGCCCAGATGAACGTTGTGAAGCGTTTATTCTATGTTTTCATCTAGTAGTTTTCTTGTTCTGGGTCTTACATTTAAGGCTGTAATCCATTTTGAGTTGATTTTCGTAGATGGTGGGGGAGAGGGATCTAGCTTCATGGTTCTGCATGTGGATATCCAGTTTTCCCAGCACGGTGTGTTGAAGAGACTGTCCTTTCCACAGTGTGTGTTCTCAGTGCCTTTGTGAGAAGGCAGTTTGCTGCAAGTCATATATTCATTTCTGCGTTCTCTGTTCTGTTGCATTGGTCCACGCGTCTGTGTTCACTCCCAGGTCTGTAAGGTGGCAAGGGCAGGAGCCCGGGTGCCCCGCGTTGTGTCTCACCGCCTCCCTCCAGAGCCCAGCGCCCCGCACACTGCCTCCCGCAAATGAGGAGCTGAGCCAGTAGTTTGGGTTTGGTGCATTTAATATTGGGAGGATTCTGTATACATTTAAATGCTGATGTTTTGAGCTGGGAAGGCGGAAGTCTGGGGAAAACAATAGGTCGGAACTTCATTGGAACCCAGGACATGTCTGGCTGGCATATGAATCCATCTGCCGTGACTGCTTGGATAAAAACAGTCTGTATTGGAAGCTTCGCTCCATTTGAATGTAGAGATTAACCGATACTCTGACCACTATTTTCAGAAAGCTTCTTGCTGAAACTTTGTAATAACATGTTTAGGCTTCACGGCGACAAAACATGATCTTCCAGGAGAAAGAAGATAAATAGCTTCACAGAAAGGTGTCCCCCCTCTGCCTCGCCCCCTGAAAACATAACCAGATGATGAAGAAAAATGACTCTGGACCTGTCTACACCGCCCGTGGAAACGTCCCACTTCCTGAGCATTTTATCCCACCGTGTCAGCCTGGCACGGCGCGTTAACACTGCAAGCTTCCTGGGATGTTTTCTGGCCGGTAATACTTTCCTCACAAGTTCTCTATTAAATCTAAAGCAATAACAACAAAACAGGGCATTTCTTTGCTCTCGAAAATGTATCACTGTCTGATTTGTCAGTTGGGTGGGGGGTCCTGACTTCACATGACCTCCCAGGGGAGAGGGGGCTGCAGCATTTTAAAGCTCATCATTTGGACATTTCGAATCTGAAAATTGGGTCCTGGTTTCAGGGCCGGCCACGAGCCAAGGCAGCAGGAGGACCAGAGGCTGAGAGTCAGGGACCCTGGCTCGGGTGTGGCAGCCGCTGCTCAGCCGTGGGTCTCAGGCATTGATCTTGTGCCGGTTTCCCCATCAGCGAAACAAGGGGCTGAACCAGACCGTGGTTTCCCGGCCTCAGCGCTACCGACGACTTGGGGAGGATGAGTCTCACTCAGGGGCGGTCACGTGCAAATCAACATGTTTCCAGCAGCCCTGCCCCTGCCCCCGGGTGCCAGTAGCACCCCCCAGCTGTGACAGCCAGAGACGTCTTCAATATTGCCAAATGGCCCTGGGGGGAGTGGGCAAATATGCCCCCCAGTAGATGACCTCGCCGTGGCTGAGATGTTTTGGTGCCCTGTGCAGAGGAGATGGTTCAAAACGCATCCCCCCGCCTGTGGCTTTCCGTTCCTCACCGCCGCTAACTCTTCCCCCGGTGCTGGCTCTTCCCACCTCGTGCATCTTCCTTCCGAAAGAGCCCGGAACGAGCCTGTCTTCACTCAGCTTTACGGTTTTAAAATTTTTATGAGTGTGTCGCTCCCATACAGAAAGTGCACACGTCAAGTTCTCAGTTCAATGAATTTCCACAAAGTGAACCATGCGTGTGTCACCAGCACCCAAATTAAACAGCAGAACGGGAGCAGCACCTTTCTCCTTTCTATTCCTCCGGCACCTGCGCCCTCTCCCGCTCCCCGCGTTAACCACTACCCTGACTCCAAAATCGTGCGTCAGTTTTGCCTGGTTTGTTGCCCTTTACACAGCGGAGTCCTACAGAATGTGCTATTTTATGCCTGGCCTCTTTCACCTTCAGTATGTCTGCGAGATTGATTCGTGTCCTACGCACCCGTAGTTCGTTTATTCTCATCATTGCACAGTGCGCCGTCACGTGAGCATACAGTGGCTGAATTACCTGCACTGCTGGTGACGCGCTGTGGGGGGTCTCCAGGCTGGGGATCATCAGTTGCTGCCGAGGACGTTTTTGTACCCGTTTTGCGTGAATACCTGCATGCATTTCTGGTGGGCATACGCCCGGGGGGGAGTCCGTGGTCAGAGGGCACGCACATGTTCAGTTTTAGGAGATGACGCCAAACAGAAACTCTTGCAAATTAATGAGAAAAAGGTCGAGAATCCCGTGGGAAAGTCAACAAAAGGTGAGCAGTCACATCACGGAAGAAGATGTTCGATTGTCACATGAGCATAGAATGGAGGTGCTCGAGCACCCTAGTCTGTAGGAAACGCGGGTCAAAACCACAAGCCATTCTCCTGCGTCTCCACCAACGGCTACAACAAACTGGACGCGCCGATGAGGATACGGGGCAAGTGGAACCTCCAGGCGTGGCGACGGGAGTGGGGATTAGAGCGACAGCCTTGGAATCTCTGTGGTGCTCTCTCTGAGGTTTGTAAGCCCATAGAAAAGCAACAGGCTGACACTTTTGGTTTGTAAAAACTAGGTTTTATGTGAGTGAGGAAAACAAAATAAAGGATCTGTGCTTTGCACAAAGCCCAGTGCAGAGGTCCCGAGCAGAGAGTTAAGGTGGACTTGAGCGTTTGCCCCTGGCTGGGAGGGCAGGTGGGAAGGGCAGGGGGCGGTAAGGCGTGGAGAGAGGCGAAGGGAGGACACTGGGGTTAGGTGCATGCTCAGAAAGGGTGGAGGGGATTCCGGAAGGAGGGGGCTGGTTTCCTCCCTCTGGTGTGGAACTCCAGGACCTCAGGGGCTGGCTGGTCCCACAGAGAACCGAGGAGGCTTCCAGGTCCCTGTGACCAGCACAAGGCTTGAGGAACGTTCCGGAGTTTCTCCAAGCCTTGCAGGTGGGGCGGGCAGTGAAAGGCTGAGAGGGCAGGGACCGGGGCATCTTTGGGGCTGGCGAGCAGGGTGAAGGGCGGCTGCGCCAGGGACCACAGGCATCTGGAGCCAGTGCCAACCAGGGAGTGCCCAGAAGACAGAGATGGGGTCTGGCGCTGACCGACGCTGCAAGGACCTGAGGGGCAGGTGCCCGTGGACCACGACCTCCCTGCTAGCCCATTTACCCCTCCACGGAGGAGGGGACGGGGAAGCAACGCAAGGCTCTTTGCCCAAGTAGGACTAGCAGGGGACATAAAAAATACCCACATTTGATTGAAAAATGGGCGGATTAAACTCAGCAGATCCACAGGCAATAGATCAAGTGTTCCCCTCCAGGAAGACTGGGGGTTGAGATAAAAGCCGAGTTCAATTGTAGCAAAGAAAGATTCACTTGGTGCAGTCAAGCTGCGGCCTGTTAATCACCTGGTCTCCCTCCTACCTGCATCTCTCAGCGCGACACGCGGGATCCTCCGTCCTCCTGTCCTCTTCCTGTACAACAAAGCAATCACAGTGCCAGGAACCGGGGACACGGTGGTGAAGGGCAGAGGCACAGTCCTCTTCCTCGTGGAACTTCCAGTCCGATGGTAGAAATGGTGTAAGAGAGAATGACAACATACACAGAATACTCCCTCGGTTCAGTGTGACGAGCGAAATAGAAGGGGTGGCACAAGTGAGGTGGCCGGGACCAGGGTGCATTGGAGATGGTCGTCAGGGACAATGCGTCTCTGAGAAGCCCCAAAGGGATAGGAGGAGGCAGACGTTCCAAGATGGTGGACAATTGCATGCAGAGAGCCCTCTAAGCAGCAGGAGCAGCCTGTGCAAAGGCCCTGGGGCAGGGCAGGGCATATTAATTTTCAGGGAGTGAAAGAGGTTGATTATGGCTTAGTGGTCTGGAAGGAGAGTGGGCAGGGGCCAGATCACGCAGGCCATGCAGCCCAGAGGGAGGGGTTTGGGAGGGACAGTGGAAAAGTCATTGTAGGGCTTTAAGCAAGGGAAGAAGCAACCTAATTTGTATGACAGGCTCATTCCTCCTGCTGCTGTCTCCAGACTGTGTTCGAGGGGGCAGAGTGGAAGTCAGGGACCATTTGGAGATTGTCCCAGTGGCTGGAAATGATGGTGGCCTACACTAAGATGATGTTGTTAGAGAGAAAGTGCATGGATTTAGGATTTATTTTAGAAGTAGAAATACAATAATCATAAGAAGCACTGTTGTTATTATTACAGCTTCCCCTTGTCGATAGCCTGCTCTGTGACGGGCGATGTGCTAACAGTCTCATATATATTCAATATTCCAATTAACCCCATGAGATCGATACTCCTATTATCACCCACATTTGGTAGATGAGAAAACAGAAAGATAGAGCTGTTCCACGATAGAACTGGGATTGGGATGAAAGAGCCGCTGTGCTCTGAGCCACTGACGCTGACGGATCTGGAATCCCCCCGGTCTGAAGGGGCCGGGGAGAGGTCCTGTCCTGTCACAAGCCCAGAGGGTCACCCTCGCTAGCTTGGCAACTGCCCCTGCAAAGCCGGAACCCACTTGCTCTCCCCACTGCTTCTGCTATGAACGTGCCAGTTTTTCTATTGGTTTGCGCGCACTTATTATTTTATAGGACTGTATATTCCAGAGATAAGATTTCTTTGCCAGTTATATGCACTGCAAAGACACATTTTCTTTTAGGCTGTAACTTACTATTCAATGGTGTCTTTTGTCAAAGAAAAATGTTAATGCTTAAAACAGTCAAATTTATCAATCTTTCTTTTCCATGGTTTGTGCTGCGGGTGTTTTAGGAGCTCGCCTGTTGCAAAGCTGCAGAGATACTCCCGTGTGTCGTGGCCTAGCCACGTGCTGTGAGCTGGGGGGGGCGGGTGGCAACTCTGTGACTTGGGAAAGTCACAGAATGGGGTTTCTTGTTTATAAAATGGGGATAACAGTCATATCCGCCTGGGTGAATTGTTTTGAAGACTTAACAGAATTAATCCATGTGATGTCCTCAAAAGAGAGCCTGGCAACTGGTGATCACTTAGGAAATGCTAGATTGTTCTTCTTGTCCTCAAAGTTGTAGTTTTCCTTTTAGTCTTTTCCCCTTAAATCCGCTGGAGTCTGTGCGTGTGGTGGGAACGTGGTTTGACTTCTCCCTCGGGCTGGCTCGGTGTCTCTGCCGTGTTGCTGAATGATCCGTCTGGTCACTGCCAGTTTTCAGTTCTGTTAATACTTCCCTTCCTTCCCCGTCAGGTCCCAGATCCCTCCTGTGCTGCCCTGTTGCAAGGGTCTAGTTTTCTGTCCCTGAGTGGAGAATGTGCGTTTAGTTTAGCGCAGAGCCACTCGTGGATGACTGAGGGCTGGCCCCCGCCCCTTCTCCCCACGCTTGTCTGCGTCGTCCTCACCCGCTCATCCGCGTGGATTATGGGAGCGGCTCGTCAGCTCCCACGAAACCCTGTGACCGCCAGACGACCGCCGGACTCTCTCCTGGAGACACCGCATGTCCCATCGGGACTTTCGTTTCCCTGGCATCTTGTTTGTTTGTTTGTTTGTTTCATAAGGTTTTATTTTTGCAAAGGTTGGCATGAGTTATGCGTCCTCCCCCGCAGCGGGGCTGGATCTCCCCTGTTTGGGGTGTGGGTGACTTGGGCTTTGCTTGATTTGTCCTTTTTAAACAGACCCTGGAGTTCACCAGGGACTTTCAAACTCAGCTCCTCAGAGAGGGTCGCTGGGTGTCTGAGCACGTCGGACTCCCTGGCAGGACTGGCCGGCTGTGGCTTTGCTGACGGGACCAGGTTGCGGGGTGAGTTCCTTCTGGCTGTGCCCCAAATTGTTTGCATCTTGGGTCAAATTTCTGGCATCTTTCTGCTTCTCATCTTCATCTTTTTTGATATTATTATAGCTCTTTTAGCCAGCATACAGGTGGATAAATCCTGTCTTAACACTTCTGTCTTCTAACTGCAGTATTTTACCCATTTGTATTTACTGTGATTACTGATGAATTTGGGTTTAGTTCTACAATGTTGTTTTGTGTTTTTCATTTGTTGTCTTTTAAAAAAATATTTTTTTTCTCATTTTCAGTCTTCTATTGCAGACTGAATAATTGATCAAAGTTTATTCCCTTTACTTGCCTGCATCGGTGTGAAAGGTCCACATTCCATCACAATTCTTTTCATGGCCAGCCTCAGTTTCCAACATGCACATGTGATTTAATGATAGCTAAATCATTCACTCTAAAGTTAATGCACATTTTTACTCTCCCCACCAAAAAACATGAAGGCATTTAAATCATCAAATTTGATCACCCAATCTATTTTTAAGGTACATTGCTTTTAGTATTTCACTTTTACCTTATTTTGTAACCTCCCTAAAGTAGCAGTCTTGACTATTATTTTTTATAATCAATGAATATTTAATTTGCCACATCTTTACTGATAGTTTGATTACAGCTGTCTCATAACTCTCAATCTTTGCTACTTGTGTCTTATTAGTCAAGGATTTCTTTTAATGATACTTTCACTCTGGATCTGTGAGTGGTAATTTTTTCAATCTTTATCTGAAAATGTCTTAATTTTGTCTTCACTCTTGAACAATAGTTTATTTTAATATAGAATTTTAGATTTTTTTTCTCACAGCCTGTAAAGGTATATTCCATTCTTGTGTGTTCTTCATTACTGCTGAGAAGTTGTTCGCTATTCTCATTATTGTTCCTTGGAAGAGAATTACTTGTCCCCTGGCTGCTTTTAAGGTTTTCTCTTTGTCGTTCGTAATCTTCATTTCACTGTGATGCATCTAAGAATAGATCAGTCTTATGTGTTTCCAACAGAGAATTTCTTTCCATCCTCAGTTCTGGAAGATTCACAGTGGTTTCACCGTATCAGGTCACCGCTCTTCCATCTCTGCTATCTTCTCCTCTGCTCGTCTGAATACACACTGGGCCTTCTTGTTCCTTTGCCTGTTTTTCTTGTCGTGTTTTCCATTTTCTGACTTTCTCTGTTGCACTGCTAGTGATTTACTCAGCTCCGCTATCCAGTTGTGTTTAATCTCTGTTGAGTTTTAGACATTAGTGATTGTATTTTTTCCATTTTTAGATGTCCTATTTGGTTCTTTTTATTAAACCACCATTCCTTTCTTTCAGAGTATATCGTTCTTTCATAATAACTTATGTTAGTTCTTTATTTCCTTTTGGATTCTTCCATTTCTCCAAGTTCTTGGAAAGATCTGTTCTCCTTGTTGTGTATACTGGCTCTTTCTTGTTATGCCACTTTTCCTCGTGTGGTTTATAATTTTTAATTTTGATTTTATCTTCAGCCGGTGTGTCTATGTACTGTGACCATTTTGTGTAACTTTGCTTATGACAGTATCCCTACAGACCAACTTTCCCCAGCCCAAATTTGACTGTTATGTTCCTTTTAGTTTGGAATTCCCACCCTATAAATAAAGTGCATATTGAATTCTATATCCTGGATGGTGCAGACGTGGGTTAGCATTTCTAGCAAGCCTGGCTTCCGCATTCAAAGCCAAGCAGTGCCAAGATCCCTCGGGGTCTCCCTGGGTGAGCAGAAGTTCAGTTGCTGGAGTGCTGTGTCTGAAGAAGTTTGAGGCTTTATTTCACAGTGCGCTTCAGTCAACATACCACTTCCACAAACAGCTCCTAAGTACAATTTTCCAGTTTTCTTGATAACCCTAGACTAGCAATTTTGTCCCCCAGGAGAGATTTTGCAATGTCTGGAGACATTTTTTGTTCCATGAACTGGGGAGAGGATGCTGCTGGCGTCTAGTGGGAGGGGGCCAGGAGCAGCCTACAGTGCTCAGGACACTCCCTTCGCCCCGCCAAAGACCACCTGTCCTATAGTGTCAATCGTGTGTGGCCAAGCAGCCCTGCTCCGGACCAAAAGCCCCTCGTGGGCAGGGACTTGGTCAGACTGGTTCAGCTCCGTATCCGCTTTGCCTGGTTCTGCTTGGGATCTAGCAGTTACTCAGTAAGTTTTGCAAAATTTCAAACAAGCGCTAACTTTGAAAGTTATTCTTGCCAATACGGTGGGTTAAAAACAGTATCTTGTTTTCATTTGTATGTATTGGGATTACTGGGGAGGCAGAGCCTTTTGTTCTCATAAGTTTGTTGGTCACTTGTGTGTCTTCTTTTGTGAACCAACCCTTTTCCTTTGCTTAATTGACCATGCGATAGCGCCTGTCCACTGTCTACAGTAGGGGCTATGAAGATTAATTGCATTGATTAAGAAAATATTGATAATATGAAACACTGGACAAATAAAGACATTATTATCATTTCATACTGCCTGGGCAGCCCTCGACCTTAGGAAAAGGGCCAAGCAGAGCCTCCTGTCTCTGTTTGCATTAGCTACTCAATAGTGTGAAATTGCAGCAGCTCTTGATACTTTCCCAGATACTTTCGTATGTGTATTTTCATTTAGTCCTTACAATAACCCTGTGTGAAGAGGTGCGCAGAGGTGCCATTGTTGGCAGTGAGGATCTGAGCTGGTTGTGCCTCAGAGACACTGGTGATTTTAGAGGGCAAATGTGTTCTCATACCTGGATGCTGTGTCTGTACACCTGCCCTGGGGCTCTTCCCCTGGGCCTGGCATTAGAGGAGTCACTGATGGGACCTCTTCTGAGTGAACTTCCTTTTAGTACCCAGAGCTTAAGCTTGACTTGGAATGATGGGATGGCATTTGTGAAAAGAGATGACTTTTATTCCCAAAGATAGCAACTTCACCAAAATGTAAGCTGACCTTGGGAACTACTGTGGCTCTCTCTTTGTCAAGGTCTTCCATGAGGCACAGCCCAGCAAAGCAAGAGTTAACCACGTGTGCATGGCTCCTGGCCCTTCGGGAGTGATGGGCCCCTAAGAATCTGATGAAAACTGTGGACCAGGAAAATATACCTGATTTTAGGGACTTTGGGATCCCCGGAGTCTGTTCAGGACCCTCTGGGCTCCACAAATCCTTAGTTAAAAGCTCCGACCTTATGCTAAATTGGATTTTCATGTCATGTCAAGGGACACCAGAAATCGGTGTAAGATTAGCCAGGTGGCCAGAGTGCCTGCAGGTCCCAGGTCCTGTGCTCTTCCCACCTCCGCATCTCTGCACATGCTACGCCTTTCAAGGGAAACGCACCTGCCTCTTCGAGCACTCCTGTTGACAGCTCAGATGTCACTGTCTCCTCACTTAACCCCCCGGGGGCGGGGCCGAGCGTGGCCTTCCAATCCCCACAGCCCCTCCTTCCTGTCTTTTTCACTGTACTCGTAGAGTTCTAGTTATTTCCTCGTGCACTTGTTTGTCCAAGTAGACCGTGGGATGCCCAGGAGCGGGAATCCTGTCTTAGTTTTCCTGACTTGTCTGTGTCAGTCTCTCCTGGCACAGTGCCTGGGATGGAGTTATGTAATAGGGGTTCCAGAATGGCAAAGTGCTTTGTTGCATGGGATTTTCACGAATTAAAAAGTGTAGGAGATTCATACACATGACTCTCTTATGTCTACGTATCAGGGAAAGTCAACATGTACATCTTGGCAGGTGTCCAATGTCTATTCTGCATAGAACATTTGTGACTCTTCTTTAAAATAGCATTTCCTCCAAATACTGTTGACTTTTCTCTAATCCAACTCCAGTTCTAGAAGCACCAGGTGATCTGTTCCTCCACCGTGGGTGTGGCCTGAGCTTGGGGGATGTCGGCTTCCATAGACCCCCACGAAGGACAAATTGCCCGTGTTAGGAAGAGTCCTCAGCATCTGTCGCTGCTCTGAAGATTCATCTCAATGTCCCTGAACTGCCGGGGAGGAAGCGGCAATGGTGTAAGGTGTCCGATATGAATTACTGCTACAAATAAATCTGACAAGCCAACAGCCACCGAGAAACAAATTGCCTCAGAAACACGCCATCGGCCTCCTGGGTCACCACCATCTTTAAGCTGGGCAAAAGGAAGCAAAACCACCTCTAAGAAGAGAAGAAGGAGTCCTTTGCTTGAGGTTTCCGTCCGAGCACCAAGACTCAGTGGTTCTGTAGTTCTGTCCTGACGAGGTCCGATTCCCGCGAGAGAGGGAGGGGGCTGACCTCCAGCCTGTCCTCCCCAACCAGCTGCTTCTCTTCCGTCCTGGGGCCCTGCCCCTGCCTGGCAGTGTAGCCTTCTTGGCCCATCTGTTTTCCCGTGGCATTGCCTAGTCTCTAAACACGCCTGTTCACAGCTGAGTGCGTGCTGTAGAGCGGAGGGGCCCTGATTCAGATCGCCTCCCCTCTGTTCCCGGGCACTCACGGTTTTTCTCAGTGTGCACCGTCGTGACTACCACGTCTCCGACATCCCCTTCTTACTTTGTCTTCATCCGGTATCATTTCTCGGGATATTTTCCAACAAGTGT
>RJWJ010006503.1:0-62163 GCA_004363605.1 Indri indri | reverse complement strand
CCCTAGCTGTGTCTCCCTGCAAAGTCCACAGGCTTTCCTGTGTGCCAGGGGCCTGCAAAACAGGAGGCTCTTCCCCATGCTAGGATTTTAATTGTACCCAGGCTTATGTCTAGACATGACTGAGTAATGACACGGAGAGATCCATGCCATTGAAAGAAGCTCTATTACTCACAGTTCCCAAGGGAAGGCGGCAGGCAGGCCCATGCCTTGCAGGAAGCAGGAAGCAGAGGGGAGCATGCCCCGAGCCTTTACTGTGTTTAGCAGCGAGCAAATTTGCATCAGCTCAGGATTGGCTGATTTGCATAATGTTGGCAGGGCTCTGGGCTATAGGGATGGTTTCTAGTCGTCTGGGACCTGGCCCTGCGGTGCTTTAGGGCAGGGGGAGTATTGGTTTGGTGTGTGAGAGTTAGATAAAGGAGGTGGTGGGGGGGTGGGATGGGTTCTAGATTCGTTGGTTTGTAGGGAAGGTGTTTACTGTCTCTGGGAATTAGCTAGCTCTGGGGAGGTGCAGGCTCTCGAGAATATAAAAAACACGATGAATACACCCAGAACCCCCTTCTGTCTGAATGCTGCTCTTTCTGGAAAGTTCTGCTCAAAATCCCCTTCAAGCAGGACACTGTCCTTACGATTCCGGGCCTGCTCTCTTTCTCTGGTCCCCCTTAGCACTCAGCCTGTGCCACACAATTTAGCACCCGCTTCCACGCTGCCTTGTTGCCTAGCTGTCCCAGGGCACCTGCCCTGATTTCTCAGCCCCTCGGGAAGACTCTGCTGGCCTCCTTCCCACACTAGTGCACATCCAGACCTGTGCTCGGAGCCCGCCATGCTTGCTGGCATCAGCCGTTCCCGCCACCATCCCGGCCAGGGTATGTGACCCCCTCACCTTTCATACTTTAGTCTCCTGGCCAGGCTGTCACCATATACTGCGCCATCGTCCCTCCGATTGGACAATAGCAAGACTCTCCCCTCTACACCCCGTTCCTTCTGATCATGTGGACCCCACAGTGGTCTGCCAATGCCTCCGCCAACAAACACACACCCTCGACTGACCACCCACTTCTGCTGACCACCACAAACTCACCTCTACCTCCAGACCTCTTCTCTCGCCATCCCCTTCCCAAAATATCCTTTCCCTTCTTCTGTCCCCAAAGTTCTTCCCAATTTTCAGACTCTACTTAAAGCCTGCCACATCACCTTCTAAATGACACTGAGTGCTTCTGCCCTGGAGTTCACTGAGTCAAATTATTCATATCCCCGGGCCTGTGTCCTCCCAGGTAGAAAGCAGAGCTGGCCCCTTTTGGCTCCGACCACCTGGAATGCTGACCTTCCCTACATAGCTGTTCCTTGGACGTGGCAAGTATTTCTTCTTAGGCAGCATGTAGGCAAAGAATAGGGCTTTTGTGCCTGGCATATCTTCTCCCCAGATCCAGCACAGAGGCTTGCCTAGAGGAAGCCATACTACTGACCACACTGTTGACAGTCATAACAGCGAGAGACAATCCCACTCAACTCAGCTATGATTGACTGAGCACACCCTCCGACTGCAACTCTCTGCTGGGCATTGTGGGGGGCTCCAGAGGGATAGGATTAAATTCTTGCCCTCAAGAAACTCAAAACTTAATGGGGAAATGAATTACACACACACACACACACACACACACACACACACACACACACACACACACACACCATTTGAGAATTACCAAGGGATGGGGTGAATCTGTAAGTTAAAGAGCTGGTGTTCATACCAACGTGAGTCACTGCTTTTACTCCCTATTTTGGATTTGCCAACCTTCTGCTCTAAGTGTCTGACAATACAACAGCGTGAAGCCGTCCGTAAATATTGAGTGTCCAGCATGGTGCAGGACACTGCCCTGGACACTTCAGGCTTGGTGATGATACCTTTGGGATTTGTTCAATACTATTCCGATTTTAAACATTCCTTGCTTGTTCTCTTAACCATAGAAAGGCTCAGAAATTCCCACACTTCAGCATACAAAGTACACCTCTTAAAATGTCTTTTGACACTTAGAAATACAAAAAAAATCTTACCTTTTGGTTCAGAAAATATGGTAAATTCATTTATATTTTATACTAATAGATGATATAAAATATTGGTAAAAATATTACCCAATAAATGTGAAGAATTTTGATGAAAAAACCCTTTCATGGAGAATATGAAAGACTTGAATATGTGGAGAGATACATAAGTTCTTAAGTCGATATTCCCCAAATTTTCACATGCTCCTTGTCCGTAAACAAAGGGATTTTTATTGTAACTTGACAAAGTGATTTTTATTGAAAATTAAGGTGATTATGAAGTATACCCTGGAAGGGGGAAACCCATAAAAAATATTCAAGAAAATTTTCTAAAAGAGACTAATAAGGGCAGGATGGGGTACCTGTCTTTCTAGATATTAATAGATGTTATAAAACTACAGTAATTTAAAAATATTGCACTAGTGACAGAATACACAGACATATCACTGAAACAGCATAGAAAGATCTGAAACAGGTTAAAATATATACTCAGAGTACGATAAAGGAGACATTTCAAGACAGAAAAGGACTGATTATTCCATAAATGGTTTGGGGATCATTGGCTATCCACTTGGGGAAAAAAAATGTTGAAGCTCTTTCTTATACCATAATAAAACTAAATTTTAATGCTAAAAATTAAACCATAAGAGAATCAAGAGAAAATAGACATTAATATTTCTCTGATCTCAATATAGGAAAAGACCTCTTCACATGTATATGCAAAGGCAGAAGGGAAATAATTGGCCAGTCTGACCTCATCAAATCTTCAAATTTCTATAAATGAAAACCTCCAAAGATAAAATTAAAAAGCAATCAACACATTGGAAAAAACGTGATATATGTTACAAAGCGTTACTGTCCTTAACATATAAGGTACTAACAAATCAGGAAGATAATAATTGTGCATACCTCATGAGATTTCTAGAAAGAGAAAAGGAAATAAAATAGTTTATGTAGTGCTTAGGGCAGTGCCTGGCATACACAGTAGGCACTCAATAAATGTTAGCTATTATTTTTAATCAGAAAAATAATAAATAGAAAATCGGGCAAAGGACATGAATATGAAATTCTTTAAAAAGAAATACACCATAAGCATATGAAAAATGAAAATCTACACTGGCAGTTAGAAATGCAAACAAAAACAAGAAATCATTGCTATCTCTCCCTACCCCACACTGGCTGTCGCCGTTAAATTGGCAATATTTGGGTTTTGTTTTATTTAAAAAAAAAAAATACACAAAATAATGTCTAGTGTCCTCTCACATAGTGCTGGTGGGAGTGTAAATTGTAAAAACCCCTTTTGCAGAGTTATTTGGCTGTATGTATCAAACATCAAATGCCCTTAAAATGTTTATAGCCTTTGGCCTAACAGTCTCCTTCTAGAAATTTATACTAAATTTATACAAAAAGTGATACCTATCAAAATAAGATAGGACATGTTATATGTTGGATAATTACAAAGGAAATTATAATGGATGCGAGCAACAATTTATCCCCAACACTATTCATCGCTGTGTTGCTTATAATAATGAAACATCAGAAATGACCTATTTGTCCAACAGTAGAGGACTAGCAAACAAAGTATGGTATGTGGAATATTATGCAGCTGTTAAAATGATTGCAGACGACTATATAAGGGCATCTGTAAAATAGCTGTGCCATATTGTTACATGAAAAGAAAAAGCAAATGAAAAATAATTAAATAGAGCACAACCCAATTTTGATGCACGGGGAAAACAAAATGTTCATAATAGTTAAGTGTGGGTAGTAGGATTATGAGCGATTTTTATGTTCTTTTTGGGGCTTAGCTATTTTTCCAAATTTTCTGTAATATGTATTATTTTATAATATTTTTAAACGCTACTTAAAAATTAAATTACAGGGCAAGAGAATGTGTTCATCACAACTATTGGTGGGAGGAGATATAAAGAGAATTAGATAAGGTCCCTGCTCCAGGGAATCTGTGGTTTCTTTTGGGAGTGTTTGAGCATCACCTCCATTGAGGATCCCTGAGAGCCACCCTGCCCCACTACCCACCCACTGCCATGCCCCTACAACACCCTGTGCACACCTTGGTGACACACCTGGCACTCCACTTGCAATTACAGGTTTGTTTGCCTACTGGGCCGAGAGCCCCTGACAGGCAGAGCCAGGGGGCCTTTATCTGCACATCTGTAGAAATTCCCTGAGTGTTCTTTGAAACAGCAACATACACTTAGAAGAAAAAATGATACCTATCAAAATAAGGTAGCACATGTTAAGTGCTGGGTGAATCACACAGACAGCAGGATGAGCTCGCGAGAGGGAATCTTTGGTTGTGACTGGGATGAGCAGGGAAACCATGGAGGAGGAAGGTATTGAAAATCACCTGGAGGCACAGAGAGGACATGACCGAGGATGTGACCCGGTATCACTGTGGGCTGTGGGGTAAAGACATAAGAAGGTCACAAAGGAGAGGTCCCGCCAACCCTCAACCCCAGCTCTTACGTCTCCACCTTAGAAGCACCAGGAAGTATTCTACTGGGGCAAGGCCCTGCACCCCTATGACAGGGAACCCTAATGTCACCCTTGCTTATAATGTTGCACCCAAATGGGTGTCTCCCCTGCATTAAGGGAACACTGATCTATTGGCATAGCTAGCTCTCTCCACGACTGTCAATACGGACTTCCTCACCTTTGTCGGAAACCTCGTGTTAAGAATCCAGTGGATTTAAACATTAGCTCCCTAAGGCAAGAGCTTTGTCTCACTTGTTTATTACTGCTTTATGCCAAGGGCCTAAGATGGTGTTTAATGAATCATAAGTGCTTATTAAACGTTCGTTGAATACATTAAATATGATAACTTAAACATTGGCTTACAGAAGTTTGCACTGTATTACACATATATGATGAATATATATACACTTCTGTAGCTGCCTTGTGAATATGCATTATGTGTTTGTACGTAAGATATGTAGAGGACCCTAAAATGAATGTGCACGCATGCGCACACACACATGCACGCGCAAACACACACAGTTTGGGAAAATATCAAAAGGAGAAGCCCACAGCTTTCTCAGGAGTCAATCGTATCCTTGGAGAATAGGATCCAATAAAATAGAATTTGGATGGTGTCACAAATAAATTTGCCTTTCTAAAAGCTCCCAAATTAAAATTGAGAGAGGGTTGAGCACGAGGACAAGATGGCAATGAGTAGATAGAATTTGCTTTATTTGTGCGGCTCAGAACTCCTCTCTGTACCGTTTGGGGAGCGAGGAAAGAAAGTTGCAGGTTGAGGGAAGGAAAGATGAGGGGTGCCGGGCTCACCTGCACTTGGCTACCTCCTGCCCCTCCTCTGCTGCTGGGCCCCAGCTCTCCAGCAGCCACTGGACGAGGCAGCCCCTTCCCTCCCACCCCGAGAAGCCCATGGCATCCAGCGTTCTCGGTGTGTATGGCATGGGGAGGTCAGTTGTCTGCATGAAGGCAGCACTTAGGTTAACAGTGCCTGTGACATTCCGCCACTTAGCCATCTATTCTCCCAGCCCTCTGGCCAATCAAAGGGTGCTGGCCACCCCCCATAAAAAAAGTCACTGCTGTCATATTCCAGCATCTTAAGCTCTGCGGGGTTGGGGGGGCGGGTCATTGCACGTCTCATTAACTCACAGATCCCAGGGCCGCATGCTAAAGACTGTATTTAAGGGTAATATAAACAGTTTGATCTTTAAAGTACCCTGGATGCATAATATCTATACATAGTTCCTGAATTTTTCTTCTAAAAACAATTAGCCAAAAAGCCCTTTTTATATGATATTTGCAACTACACTGACAGTAACAGCAATTAAACCCCGTCTGTTTGCTGAGAAGGGAGCCAACTCTCCGTTTCTCCAGAAGCCTGTAAAATGTACAAATTCGGAACTAGAACACTAAGCCTTCAAAGGTAGCCACGAGACCCTTCAAGGTCAGGCTCTAACCCAGCTTTTATTTCCTCCTCAACCCCACGTGATCCCACCCTCCCAACCGGTCTCAGCAACCGTGAAATATCCCTGGTGTTTTCTGCCACTGTGAAGCCTTTGCCAGGCTTGGGGGCCTTGCCTGGGATGTCTTCCTTCCCTGGTCTGTATTTCAAGGCATGGTTCAAATCCCGTGATGTACACAGTCTTCCTGGTCTACCTCCACTGTAAGTAGGTAGGTCCCCTGACTTCCTGTATCTGGCTCTCAGGAGGGGCTGCCACACTGCCTGGGCAATAGTCAGTTCTACAGGTCTCTGCTCCCCTGCCAGACTGTGACCTCCTTGAGGGCAAAACTGCATCTAGCTCTTGCTGAGTGTGCGATGAAAAATGAATGAGCGAGTGAAAGAAGGAAAGAGGGGTAATTCCCTTATCCAACAGCCTGTGCAATGGTCAAGGGCTGGCAAAAGGAGGCTAACCAGGTCTATGAACTGAAGACTGGCTCTGGGGCTGAGAGTTAGAGACAGAGTGAGGAGTATGAGCTGGGAGATCTGCCAGGAGGCTCTTGCAGTAGTCTAGGCGAGGGACGGTAGAGGGGCCATGGTGGTCAGCAGGCCCCGGGGCCAGAGAAGAGGCTGGGAACTCCCTGTCTTTGAAGGCCAGGCCTGACACCCTCTCCTTGGGTTAGAAAGAAGGCTACAGCATTGCCACACCAACATGGACAGCAGGGCATCTGCAGTGGCACCTGTGCCCCCACAACTGAGCTCAGTGAAAGTGCAGGGCTGCCTTTGCTTTGGGGAGTTAGCAGACTGGGAGGAGGAGAGGAGCCTTATTTTGAGGAAGGAGAATCATGTCTGTCACAACACTCCCAGAAAGCGAGGATGCATTCTTTGGGGAGACAGCGAAGCCTGGCTCTGGGTCCCTGCCGCCCCAGCTCAGGGGACTCAGGAACAGAGTCACTTTGGAAGTATCAGTGGGGTCTCTCTGAAGGGCAGCAACACGTTGGCATAAACTGGAGGTTGGGAGAACCTACTTCTAGGCCTGGCACCCCCTCCCCCAATCCCTGACCCGTCACTGTCCTGGACGTCCCACTAAGCTTGAATTTCTTCCTCTGAAAATTGAGGAGGTTGGGCCCAGCGATTTCTAGGGCGATTTCCACTTCTAAAATCCTGTAGTCTCAGACTCTCTCCACTTCCTTGACTCACTGGCAGCCTGCTCTCCATCCTAATGACTGAAAAATTCACATGAACGCTCAGAGCATAACTTTGTCTTTCTGTTTCATTTTTTAGTTACATTATTCCAGATAATACTCTTCTTGCTTGCCAAGAAAAGAAAAAAAAATGACATTAATTAAAGATTTGGTCTGTGTCCTAATCAAAAATTTTGAAAATGAATGTATCATACTGTACATTCTGTAATGTAGCCGGCTTTTTCACTTAGCAATATATCATTAACATTTTCCCATGTCAACACATAATCTTCCAAACCATGATTTTTAGTGCAGAAGTAGTTTACCATATGGATGTACTATAATTTACTCAGCCAATCCTTTACTATTGGACATTAGGTTGAGTCTTTTTTTTTTTTTATATTATCACCAATGCTACAATGACAAAGTTGTGAATACACAACTCTTCATTCACCTCTGTGGTGACTTTCTTAGAATAAATTCTCAGAGGTCAAAGACTTTGCATATTCAAAGTCTTTTTGGTACATGTTACTAAAATGCCATCCAGAATTCAGAATTTCCATCAATTTAGAATCCTACAATAGCATATGAATAACCATCAAAACAGCTATATTTTAGAGTCAAAAGGAGGCGTAGCAAGGCTGCGGTCCAGCCCCTGCATTTTATAGGTGAGGAAACCGAGGCCCAGGGGACAAGGGGACTAGGTGTGTGTCCCCGGGCACCCCCCACGAGCATGGGAACTCTGCTTGTGCGCCCACCTGGGCTGCCAACCTCAGTCCCCACTGCCGTGACTCAGGACTCTGGAACCTTCCCTTCCCTTCCCTTGTGGCGTCCCCCGCCTCTCGCCGGCCTTCACAGCCACGTGCTTCCTTCTAAGAGCAGTCTGCACGTGCGATTTCTCCTCCTTCCCTTCCCCTTTGTCTTTTCCCTGCTGAAACTGCTCCTCCTCTGACCCTCTGGTGGCCACCTCTGATGGAAATGAGCAGGTTCTTGTCCCAGGAGCGTCTCTGTGAGAGTTAGACGTCGTCTCCCACTCTGAAGCCCTCTCCTCCCTCCGCGGCCGCAGCCCCCACACACGGTGTGGCCAGGCCCCTCGGTCTCCTTCACAGGTCGCCTCCCTCTACCTGAGCTCGCTTCTGTTGCTTCCGGTTCTCCCGGCATTCCTTTTCCCAGGATACTTTCCCAGGAGCTCAGGGCCTGTTACAGCCTCTCCCGGGATGCCCTGCGGGCACATTCCCAGTGCACATTGAAAACAAAACTAGCTCAGCACTCCCCTCTCCCAGCCCTCACCTCGACCTCCTGCCTGAGCTTAAACATTTCACCCTTCACAAGACCTCCCTGTGACCCTCGTCCTTTGGGGCAGCAGGAGCCCCCCTGTGTCAAGGAAACTGCCATGGCTCCTGCATTCCTCCGTCATGGTACTTAGCACAGTAGTGCAGTTAGTCTTAGTCGTGGAAGCTTATTTCTCTGACTCCCTAACTAGACTCAAGTACTTGAGAGTAGAGGCCATGTTTAATAGGCCTTGTCCCCAATGCGTGTTTGTTGACTGCATAGCAGTGATGGGGATGAGCAAGGAGAGGGTATGGGTGCTGTGAAAACAAAACTCACCTGTCAAAATGCTGGTGTCCCCCCTTCGTCGTCTGCCAATTCCCAGACCTGAAGAATGTCCCTGGGGCAAGATCAGTTTGAGATTTTAAGACGCTGTGTGATTCTTGCCATCTGACCGCTTCTCTAGGACAAACTCTTCATGCTAACCTGACTGATGATATATCTAAAAACAGACTCAACTCTTCAGCTCCACTCACTGTATTCCATTCTTTGAGAAAAATATCATCCCTCTCCCTGACGTATGCAAATCCTACTCACCCTCCGAGACAGGCGTCTGGGGAGTGTTCCTGGAGGAACCCAGCCCTGAAGACCTCTCCCCTGCCCGGACATCAGAATCTGCGTTAGGAGGGACCAGCCTCTTTCCTTCGTAGGACTCCGTGGGCATCTCTGCCTGACACAGAGCTTTGCACGGAACGTGTGCTCTGATAAACAACTTTTGATCGATCAGTCGATTGAAGATTTAACTGTTAGAAGGACTGAGGAGAGAGATCATTTCCTTTCTACACTCTCGAGCTGCCCTGGCAACTTTTAAAAAGCCACTAATAGGTAGATTTTCAAAGTCCAGAAATATGCCTAGCCTCTTACCAAAGGTCCCATCCTAACCCTAGGGAAAACATGCCCAGAATACTATCATGTATCAGCGCACGCTTTCCCTGCTATCACCAATCCGGAACCCTCCAGAATGGACGGTTTGGTGCTTCTCTTGCCGGCAGACAGAAAGCTGGATGAAGTGGGTGAGAGGGAGGAAACGAGAGCCAGATGTATTCAGTTTCTGCTCCACTCAGGGCACTTTCTAAACACACATCATCTCGTTTCATTCTCACTCCAACACACGACAAGCACCGACCTACTCGACGTTGGAGGTTCAGAGGGAGCTAATTCACTGATCCAGGCTCGCGTAGCCAGTAAGAAGCAAAGCTGGGATTCAAACTCGGCTCCGCTTGTCTCCAGCACCCACATTCTTTCACGTACCCCTGTTGCCTCCAGGATGGATGCTGGACGGTGGTGAAGCTCAGGAAACTCCACTCCATGTTGGCCTGTCGGTCCGGTCTCTTCGCCCTGTACTCGTGCTCATTGGCGGCTTCCTCGATGCCAGACTGAATTTGCTCCTCCCAGGCCCCTGCTCATAGCTGTGGGTCCCACTTCCAGGGAGGAAGCAGCAGGCTCAGAGAGGACCCGTAGCTTTCCCAGGCCACACGGCTAGCGAGTGGCAGAGCCAGGTGGGCTTTTGTCTCAGTTGCCTCCTCCTAAAGAACAGGAACAGGAGCCGTGGCTGGGCATAGCGTGGATCCCTCTCGTCCCAAACCAGAGGGCACCACGACATGCCTTTTAGAGTCTTACCCATCTCAGAGATGAGACCATGTTGCAGGACACTCAGCATCTTGGTACGGCCATGGTGCTGTCCTGGGAAGGACAGGAAACAGAACGTGAGGGCGAGGCAGCTCTCAATGCCATTTCCTAAGGCCTTGTATCCTCGGTTGGGGACAGTTGAGGGCTAATGGCTTCTTTCCCAAAAACGAATTGTCAGTGCACCCTGAATTTAGCTCTTGCTCCTGTCTCCCATCGTTTGAAGACAATGCAGACAGCAGTTCCTTAAGGAAAGCCACCGCTGTCATGAGGTCGCCCCTTGGGCCTGTTTGAGTGTTCTGTTGTCCCACTGGGAGAAGCCAAGCCACGCTGGGTAGCAACGTGCTCTGGAACTCTGGGGTCCTGAGGTGGCAGCCTGGCCGCTGCTTGCACACACATGCTGCACACACACGGCCCACTCTGGCCCCTTTGCCCAGGCCATGTCCCCAGCACCCCTGAAAGGTGGCACCCAGCCTGAAAGGTGGCACCCAGATGGAGCCCAGCATGGCTCTGACGGTCCCCCGGGCCCACTGCCTCCCTCCTGGTGTCGTAGCTGTTGACAGAGGGTTATGTAACCTCGAAGGAAGGGAGGCCTGGAGTTCTCCCCAAAGCGGCGAGTGAATCAGTTTTTGCTGCCGTCATTTTCTCAGCAGGAATCTGCTTTATGCAGATTGGATTTAGGGGTTTTTCCTGGATGCTTCTGTTTCATTTAACATGCAAGGGCTAATAACTTGTCACAATTCAATAAGGCAGTGGTTACAAACACCCGGGTGGCTGCTTATTTAAATGCAGGTTTGTTAATTAGCTTCTCCTAACAAGGCGTGCGCTAAATCAGGCTCCCGGCTGGCAGCACCCAAGCCTGGCACGTCTCCCGGGACAGGAGGTCGGGAGGTTGGCTATAGGGTCACATGTAGTAGCTGGCAGCAGGGCCAGAATTCAAGGTTAGGAGGCCTGTCCTGGCCACCCCACTGCCTCAGTTTCCTTAAAATCAAGGCATCAATGACAATCTTTTAAAATAATGTCAAGATAACTACACTCTGTTCCTTCCTGCCTGTTCTGGCTGGTTCTTTTTCCTGCCTTTGATTCCTGAAGCCATCCTCCCCTCCAAGTGCATTGCTTGTGTTTATTATCGTTGCTGTTCTACCCCAACCGCACCTCTTCCGCTAAACCTTCACGTGTTCCTTCAGCCTTCTCCGACGCCCTTCTCCACTTATGTATCATAATCTACGCAGTTTTGGTAGCAGGGGTGCTAGTGACAGGGACAGAAGAAAACCAACATGCCAGAGGCTTTCTCTGTAATGTCCACAACAGCCTGAGCCAGGAGTCATCTGCATCCTTCTACACGTGTAGACATTGAGGCCCAGAAAGGTTATGTGACCTTCCCAAGCTCCCTGGGCCAGTGAGAGTCACTGTGGGCATCGACCTCCAGCTCTAACTCCAAAGCCTGTGTTCTCGCCACTCCTGAGCAGGAGGGACTTGCAAACAAACATGTGCTAAGTGACCATTATTCACTACTGTCATCGTGATAGCGCTGCTGTGAGATCTCCCTGAGATCCATGACCCCAGCAGAATCCTTGTTGAATCCTGGAACCTGGTTCCACCCAGAGCCTGCAGGCCTCTCACTGGCCACCTGGCCACCAGGAAGTTGCCAGGAGCCCACAGGAGTAGCTGGGTGGCCACCCTTGGGGGGGCCTCACCTCTTGAGTCTCAACAGAGCAGCCCTGGGCACCGGCATCCAGCGTGGAAGCTGAGCCTTGAGCCAAAGGGAGGTGGGAGCTGGTTAGGCAGGAACCCCAGGAGGTGTGCGTCTGTAGACACCTGCTGTCCCCATTGGATAGCCACGCCCATCGAAAGCACAAAGAAAGTTGCCAAGCATTGCTCGCTTATTCTCAAGAAAGGACTGAGAAAGGACCTAAACGTAGAAGGGATGGGGCAGACAGAGCCCTGAAAAGTCTCAGGTTTCCCCAGTCCTTCCCCAGTGAAGGGGGAGACCTGGCCCACGTGTCCTCCACCCAAACCTCCTCCTACTCAGAGGAGAAGCCAGATGTGCATCTTCTGAATGAAACAGGTGCCTGTCCAGTACCCTCTGGTTGAGGCTGGACCTGGGGCTGCTGACGGAACCTCCAGATTGCTGCCGCCGTTATGGGTCCAGGCAGGAAGGCTGAGGCCCCGGGGGTCTTCCTTAGGACTTCAGCAGAAACAAACACCAAGAGTCCGGGAAGGGTGGTTACTAGGTTACCACTGCAGACACTAACCCCTATGTATGTGTAGCATGATCATATACAGGCTGTCACCCTCAGGATACTCTGAAACATGCCATTTCCAAAGCTGTGCCAGACTCTAATAAAAGGGTCCTTCACCTCCTGGAGGATCAGAGACCCCAATCAGATGAAAGTGGCCGGCCTCTTCCTAGGGAAATATACATGCAAACATGTATAAAGATGTGTACTTTTGAAAATTGTGGTCATTCACAGACCCTTGAAGCCCATTCATGGGTCCGAGGTTAAGAACTATAGCTTGAAGAAGATACTCTAAGAGCCTTTTCTAATTAGCACCCCTCTGTGCCTGGATGAGATTTTCTGTATGTGGTCCGTGGACCCTTCAGAGAAATTTTGGTTCTCTGACGCTTTCTGATGGATGGTTTGGGCACTTTCACGCTCCCAAAGCAGAGGCCTGGATCCAATGGTCTTTCGAGAACTTGCATAATGCCCAGCTCATAGTAGATGCGCCACCAATGTATGTTGAATGAATGAGGGCAAGGTTCCCGTGTGCTGTGATTTTTGTACTACTCTATTTTTATAGCTCACATGATTTCCCTTAATTCATAGTATCAAGCCCATGTAAAGTGCCTTGTATCATTAAGATTAACATTGTGGCCTTTTAAAGGAGAGCGCATGAGGGCCCACAGGGTCTGGCCTTCTGGGGCCTCTGCCCGGTGTTTCTGTCACTCACCCTCAGAGACCTCCCCCCACCCCCACTTCCATCCCAGCTTTCCCAATCAGCTGGGCACCTCTGTCCAGTCAAGGCTGACACAGGCATTAGCTGGGGAGCTATTCTTCTGAAGGAAGAAGACCTCACCCCAAATCCTCTCCCCTACTGTAGACGCTGCAAGCAAGGAGAGGGCGCCGAGGCCAGCAGGCCCTGTTCCTAGAGGTGGTGGCAGTGTGGGTTTCCTGCTCTGTCACCTCCCAAAGATGCCTGGCCTGCTCCCCCTCTCCCCAGAGAGGAAGGAGAGTGCCTGCCGTGTCTGAAGTCCAAGGTGGGCACCTCCAGACAGGAGCTGGGCCTCTGAGCCTGAGCCAAACTCAAGGACCAAAACTGTGAGGGTCTAGAACAGGGGTTGAGGTCAGGCAGGGAGTTCGGTCTCCCCAGATGTCTCTGGTGACTGGGCCTCATGACATAGCCCACTGAGGCAGGAGTGGCTGTGTAGGAGGCCTGGGTACAGGGGGAGGGAACTCCTACCCCCGCCCAGGCCTTGGATCATTTGAAAGGCAAATGTGCTGGGTTGCCTAGGGAACGGGAGAAAAGGGACTTCCCTAGCACCGGTGACTAGTAAGGGATGGAGACGGGAGCTGTGATGCTGAGAAAATTGTTTCCAAAAAAAAAGTAAAAAGCGGTGACTAAGCAGCCCTGGTTATGTAAAGCGATCCCTGAGGAAGTGTGGGGAAAAGCCTGGAACCCACCCCCGTGTCCCTCCTCCCCACTCCCAGCCCCAGCGCCTGCTGCCTCGGGGAGTTTCCACCAGCCCCTTCCCCCTCCTGTTCTCCCGGAACTCCCTACTCCTCCGCAGGACTGCCGGGAGGAGCCAGCCCCCAGAGGGGCTCCGCTGCCAAGGACGACTGAAGGAACACGGTGGGCAGGGCAGGGCACCCACAAGGAGATGCTGGTCCCTCTGCTCCGAACAGGGCGCCCAGGGTCAGTCCACAAGGAGGCAAAGGGTCATTTGCTACCCCAGAATCAGGGGCTGCCTACTCCGAAGACAAAGAGATCCAGATTTGACCCCTGACACTGCTGTTGGCCAACTGCGCAACCTCGGCCAGTGACAGAACCTCATTGAGCCAGTGTCCTTAGCTGGAGATGGGAGGTGGCGTCTACCCTATAAAGCTGTTGGGATAATTCCCTAAGACAACTCCTGTGCGACTCTGGGCACGGGGCAACACATGGGAGGCGCTCGGCACATGTTAGTTTCCTTTCCCCTGAGCCAGAAGGAACCCAGAGACCCTCTCATCCTTTTACGGAAGGGAAAATCTGAGACTGAACATGAGACTCTCTCAGGATCCGAGGAGTCTAACCATCACCTCAGGGTCCTCTGTCCATGTTCCTCCAGCTGATGGAGTCCCCTGATCCAGGACCCTTATCTCCGCGGTGGGCACGTGGCAAGATGAGCTGATGCCCTCAGGCTTCATAATTCCCACTACAGGTATTCCCCTAGTTTCCCAGGATACATCCTCTCGAGAGAGGCCAGAAGAGCTCTGGAACCTCAAAGGATTGATGAGATGTCGTAGCCCCCAAAACCCTCATCTGTGGTTCACAAATGCCTCCGGCTCTTCCATTCTCCCCACTGGGTGTCCTGTCATCCTTAGGGAGGAGAGAGGACCTGGCAGGTTGCTCTGGACAAATGAATTTCAAGACAGGAGTTACTCTGGGCCTCAATGAGCTATTGAAAAGGTCTGGGAAACAAGAGCCTCCGACAGCAGTGAAACTGACCAGGACCTGAGTGAGGAAGGTAACTGTGATCCATCCCCTGCCTCAAGATGAAAAAGGCCATGTACCTGGGAATCTATCCTACTTCTAACCATCCCCAACTACTGAGCCGTCCTCCCTCTCGAGAACATTTGCATGTCCAATCTAAATCACCCATGCGATGCTTTAAACCCTGTTTCCTCTCATCCATTCTTGGAAAATAAAAATAGCTACTCACCTTCCATATGCTTATGCCGCATGCTTCGGCTGCATGTCTCTTCTTCAAGACCGGCTTTCCTCGCCCTTCCTGGTACTAAGCACACTGCCAGGGACACGGTATAAGCAATGGATAGATATTTGCCAAGTGAATGAATGTTCCCAGTGGAAACATACTGCTCAGTCTTCCAAAGAACCCTTCCTGTTGGTGGGAGGCAGAGTTGAGGGGACAGGGTGCTGGCCCAGCTCTCTCCCTGGGCTTGTCCGTCTTTTCACATAATGGTGGGGGTGGGCAGTCGGGGCACTTACGACTTGAGACCCACATGCTCTGCCAAGACCCTTAGAACTCTTAGCGTGGCAGCCTCCACGACACCATAAGAAACCCAGTGATCGTGGAGTTGGAGCCATGTATTCATCTAGCCTGAGTACCTCTTAGCCAGGTGATCTTTGACAAGGCCCTTATTCCTCTGTGCCTCGGAATCTTTATCTCTGTGAACTGAGGCCAAAATCAGCTGCCTCAGGGTTGTGGGGAGAATGCGTGCCTGGTACATCGGAGGTCCTGGGGAAACATTAGGTGAGTCCAAACATGGGGCACCTTGAGCGTTCTGGGGCTGGGCTCCTTCTGCGGGGAGCTGGGCCCCGTGGCGTTCCTTTCTTGGGGTCTCACACTGTCCTCTGGGCACCGCCGCGCACGCACAGGGAGCCGTAAGCAGCTGACTTGGTGAGGAAACCCCGTCCCCCGCCTCCCCCGCCCACCTTCCCGCCGCCTACTCCCCAGAGGCCCGTAAGCGTGTTGCGAGGATGAGTCACTGTGCCGCCCCCACAGCCCGCGCCCCCCACACAGGCAGACTGGCTGAATGCTTAATTGGAGTTCCTCACACCTCCAAGGACAGCCCCCGACAATATGACAGAGGAGTCTGCCCCGGTGGCAGCAGGCCCTGACTGTTGAGGGGCACTAAAGACCCGGTGAGGACTTTGCTATCCCTGAAAAAATGTCCCCTTCAGATGGCCTGAGCAGAATGGGGGGAGAAGGGCAGGGCAGGGCAAGGCGGAGACTGTGTCGGCGCCCAGCACACCCAGAACCTTCTCCCAAGATGCTAGCTGGGAAGATCTGCACTCGGGCCCGTTTGTCTTCGTAGGGAGGGTGGCCCTGGGCCCAGCTCCATCAGGAGCACAGGAGAGGGGAACAGGGACAACAGGGCAACACGACTCGGCAGAGCAGCTGCTGCTGTTAGCGGGCGCTATTGGTGGGGGCCTCAGGAGCCTGTCCGAGTCCAAGCTGTGTCCCCCATCACTGCCTCTGAAGAGGACTGAGTGGAGCGTCTTAGAGGCAACAGGATCCAGCCTCATGTGGAAGCTCTGTGATTGGCCCACGGGGGCAGGTGGGGACCCTAGGTCTGGGAGGAGTGAGGTCACTCATCCTTTTATCCATGTGCAGCCCTAGCAGAGCGGGGTGGACACAGATGCATGCTGCGGAGTTCAGATAAGCTCAGGACAAGCACGAGAGACAGGTACAGATGGGCACCCAGTTCCTGGGTGCAGGAGGCAGCCCCCCTCCCATTCCGGGGGCAACCAGAGAGAGGAAGGGCATGGCGGTGGAGCTGCCTGGGAGTGCTGCTGTCTCGGGGGTCCTGTGGCCGTGGGACTCTGCCTCACCCTCTGTGGGGCCGTCCTACCCTGAGTTAGAAGGAGCTGGATGGTGTGGGAATCAGAGTGTGATGGGGGCCCTGGGAAAGGAAGTGGGGGGGACACTGAGGGAGCCAGGCTGTAATTTCTCATCGCAGGCTGGGGAAGCCAGAAAGGGAAAAGCATCCTTCTCCCACACGCCCTCGGCTCCCCAGCCTCGCTTGTCTAATTGGATTCCCTCTGCCTCCTACGAGGTTATCCTTAGCGCCAGGAAAATACCTCATGGTCGGATCCTCCTCCTGCTGAGAGCAGGGCTGGAGGGGCCCTGAGCAGCTCCGCCGTTCGTTCACAGCATCTCCCCACCCCAGCCGCCACTCGCAGCTCTGGGTGACAGGAGTGCCCTGCAGGGCGAGCGAGGAGTCGAGCCTGTAGGGACTGGGCAGGCTGAGAGCCAGGGGTGGCGCTTCCCAACCACCTTCTGGCTACTTCCGGGAGATCCTGTCAATGTAGCCCCCACTGAAGCCTGCTCATCTGCTTCAGGGTCCGACGCTCCCTGAGGATCTCAGGGCTATGTTCCCGCCCTTCTCCCTGCCCCGCTTATACTCCAGGCCAAGCCCACCCTGGGCTCTGGCTCAGTAGCCCTGACAGCCTAGAAGAATCCCACCTGTGCCTTGAGGCTCACTCCCTCCATGAATCCATGAGTGCATGGCCACAGCCATCCTAACACAGTTCCCTGCAGTTGTTCTCTAACTGCTCCATACTGCCTCCCCCACTAGAGAGCTCCTGGGGACAGGGCCACATCCTGCACCTCTCTCCTATCTCTTACCAGATTGGGCTTAGAGAGACAGGCCAGTCATTGATTACTCACATTCTAGACCCAAAGCCTGGACTTCGGTCCAAAGGGCCTGTTTAACCCATGTGTCAGACAGCAGAAAGACAAAGAGGCACTTCCTCCTACCGAGAGATGTTCTTCCCTGGTTTACGAGTTCCTAGAGGGCAATGTTGGTGTCATCAGTGGGACCCACGCAGCACCTAACATCACATACACAGGTGTTCAACAAAGGGAAGTGGGAAGCAGGATAAGAAGGTGAGGTGGCACCGTCCCTTCACCTCATGGTCTATGCAGTGTCACTGACATCATTGAGGACAACCTCAGCTGAGTCCAAGGCAAGGGACCCTTGCCTGTGTCTGAATATACTCCACCAACCCCATAGTGCCTAACAGGCCCAGTGAGAGCAGGTCCAAATGTTTTCCAGAAATGTTACCTGATCTGCCAGAGCGTTGCCTCTTCAAAAAAAAAAACTTACAAATGACCTGATGTCAGCATTTTAATATCCCCAAAGGAGATACCCCTCCCTTGCCGTACTCTCTCCTCTTTTCCTCCTCCTTTGAACCCCTGCACCTCCCTGCCTCCCTCCCTCCACCTCTAGCCCTTCCCTCTAAGCCGCTCTGTCTCTGTTCCATTTTTCCACGGAGAGAAGTGGGGCGGAGGAAGGAAGAGATGAGGGGATGCAGAAGCACAGGGATCCACCTGCCCCGTGCAACCCAGGGTCCTTGTCGCTTTGGTGCTGAACGTGGAACTCTGAAAGAGCGTTTTCGGGGCCAAGGCTACAGCCTGCCCACGTGGTCTTGTCCTCGCCATCCCAGGGAGGCCACACCCTCTTTTTCCACCCTCTAGATGTGAGATGATACAGGTGGGGGAGCGGGGCAGATGCAGGAGGACAGAAGGGGTGGCCCCCAGGGGAAGCAGAAGCAATGAGGAAGATCAGGGAGAATGAGGAAGAGGAAGGAGACACCTGCCCTCCTCCCCAGGCAGATCAGCACTGAGCCCCCCTCCCCACCTTTTCTTTGGTTTCCTCTGGCCCAGCAGCTTGTCCGCACAATTCCCTCCTTTGTAGCGCCCACCCCCCAGCCCCCAAATGCCTGGTGCCTTCCCCTCTGTCCACCACGCCTGCCCTCCCTGGGGCCCAGCACAAGCTGGCCCTGGCTGTGTGCCGTGCCATCCTTCAGGCAGGCCTGGCTGACAGCATGAGGTCCGTGCCGATCACCTCCCAGTTCAGCAGGCCCCTTCCAGGCTGCTCGGAGGAGGAATAACTGGCATGGGGTTGTTTGACCAACACCTTGGATGCCTTGATCAGAAAAATGGCCGACCAGTGGCTCTCCTCCTCCCATTCCATGTACAGCCACTTAGCGCCAGTCAACGGGTGATTGTCCTTTAATCAGCTGGGAAATGGATGGTGGAATTAGAGGTAGGCAGGAATCAAAGTTTGCAGATAGGGAGAGAAATGGCATGAGGAAAAGATAAGCAAACATGACTGATGGAGAAGCCGGTGGGTGAGGTGCCAAAGGGCAGAATGGCAGCCTGCAGGACAGACCCGCTGTTTGAAGGCTAAGAGTGGGGCAGATGGCGTCACCAGGGGCCAGGAGACCCTGTGGCCATCCTCACTGACGTTCAGAGGGTCTCACACTCCAGGCACACGTGGAAAGCTCCCCAAACCACATGATTGTACTGTTGAAAGACTTTGACTTTACTAGCTTCAACATGCATTGGCCCTTGTGTCCTGGAGGAGTTTCATGTTTTCTACCAAATCCCATGCATGAGTAAAGAGAGAGATGAAGGGAGAGCAAAATGAAGGGTTTGCAACGGCTTGTGGAAGCCCGTGTACCCCTAAAATGCCTTGGCATGATCCTTCCACCCAGCATGTAAACCCCAGCGACAGTATTCCAGGATTCTGTTCTTGAAAGCAACCTCTACCCCTCACTGAGGCTCTCTAAGTGTTACTTTGGCACAGAAATGCAGGAGGGGAGGGTCCCAGGGGTCCCCCAAGGTCCCACAGAGGTAATGGTGTCTGCCTTGGGCAGCCCTGGCCACAGACACCTCTGCCTCTCTGGTTGGAGACACCCCTCTGCGTGCATCAACAATCCCTGTCATTCCAGGGGTGAGCCCAGACCACCCTGGCCATCCCTGGTGGGGACAGATGGCCCAAGGAGCTCACTGCCGGCGCCTCCAGAACGGGAAACCCCCCCAAGAGCCAAGGAGTCGGGCAATCCTTCCTGCCCACTCAGAGATTCCGGAAGCCCTTCCAGCCTGGAGAACCCGCCTCCCCAACCTCTCTCTCTCTCGCTTCCTCTGTCTGTCTCCTTCTCGCGACTCCTGCGAGTGCACAGGAGGGCTGAGGGAAGCCCCGTGTGCCTGTGATGAACGGAGCTAATTTCTGGTTTGCTGGTATGCCGCAGAGACACTGCCTCCGTCCCCCTCCTTCCCAGCAAACCCTCTCCCACACACAGACAAATAGGCTGCATATTTAATTGGAATTCCTCACACCTACAGGGTAAAGCCTTGTCAGTAGAAATAGAGCCCACAGCCAGCTGGCTTCCCCCATTCCACCCACCTTGTCTCTTAAAAAGAAATCCCCCCCCCCATACGTGAATGCCACCCACGGGCCCCTGCACATCCCTCCCAGCACGGTTGTAAAGGAAGGATTGGTTGGCAGTGCCGCTCCTCGCCTGGGCCGCTACAGCTGGGCCCACCCTGCAGGGACCACCCAGAGGCTTCTCCCTGGCAGACGGGCCCTGGCGGCCCTCCTGTTGCCCACCCCAGAAATCCCCTCGTCAAAACTCCTCGGGCTCCAGGGTCCCCAGCGGACGCTTCTGAGAGAGGCAGGCTGCTTGGGCATGAGGGACCAGTTGATACGGAGAAGGAAGACAGGGGAGCCCTAAAAGCTAGAACATTACCTTCCAAGAGAACCTGGGGCCCATATCTCATGGTGCAGGTGGGGAAACTGAGGTCGGGGAGGCGAAGGAAAATGCATCACACGACCAACTTGATGCAGAGCTGGGCCGAAGCTGGGTCTTGGCTCCAAGGACACCACTTTGTCCCTTGCCCTGTGGCATCTTTCCCCCTTGGGGGAAGGGAGGTGGCACCCAGAGGCTGGCAGGACTGAGGAAGGAGGGGCTCCTGAGGAAGAGCAGGGGAGAGACTTCAGGGCACAGAAGGGCAAGGATTTAGTGGGGATGAAGTGGACCTAGGAGACCACTGGAGGCAGCCGGATTGGTCTACGTCCCATACGGCAACAGGAAAGGAGGCCTGGGAGAGTGAGCTAGGACAATAAAAGGCAAAGACATTGACAGCCGGGGAGGCTGAACTCCTTAGAACAGCCTCAGGGATACCCAGCCCAGGACACACAGCTGCCCCTCCTCCCCCAGGGAGCCAGCTAGGCCAGAGCAGCTCCCTGCCCATACCCCCAGAACAGGAGCCCCCCCCAAGCCTCCTGCTGTGACCTCAACATTCAGGGTCAGCAGCCTCAGCTGGGTTTGCAGGGGCCTCAGCCCCACCAGCAATTCTCTCACTGCCTCCTCCTGGCGGAGCCTCCTCTCTCTGGCTAAAATCGAGCCTGGCGCAAGCCTGCGCCAAACCTGTGTGTCAGTGAGTAGACAGCTGCCTTCGGGGCTCTGCAGAGCGCTGTGACATCCTCACTCTCCCCCACAAAATATCATCTCAGTTTGCCTGAAAGTTCACCATTAGTGACTCATTTCTTTGGGTTAAACATAGCCCTCCCTTCTTAAACGCAGCTGCTCTAGGAAAGGGTAACTCATTGAGTTCTTAACATCCTAGTGTGAATGGGGAGACGTATGAGATCCAGGGGCCTGAGAGGAAGTGAAGTGGAGACAGAGACAGGAGGAGGGAGGGAAGTTTCTGAAAGGGAAGAAGAATCCAAAGAAGGGAGCAGCAAGAGGCAACCCAGCTCAGGCCCCGGCCATGCCACAGTGAATAAGTCACCCCCTCTGTTCAGGTACTGCACGCTGTGATTTACAAAGCGCCTCCACACCCGCACTCACTCGTTCCTCACAGCTCTGTGAAGCCAGCAAGAGGGAAGTGGTTGTGCCCGTTTTACAGGTGAAGAGACTGAGGCCCTTGGAGGTTGGAGGACTTGCCGTCCAGCCAGTAAGCAGGAGAGCTCTGCTTTACCCTCCTCTGTACGGACCCCACTAAGGGGACCTCACTTTCCCAACTCTCCCACCGTCTGCTGTCAGACAGGGGAGGTCCCTGGCAGAGTAACAAGATTGAAAAGGGTGCCAGGAAGCGTGCAGGGGGTGGAGGAGGTAAAGCGAGGCCCCCGCAGTGGGAGCAGCGAGCAGCTCTGAGTCCTCAAGCCCCTGCCAGGGAGTGGTGTGGCTGGAGGGCAGAGCCCCCCACTCTCTGAGAGCATCCCATGGGTCCTTCTGGATGCCGCCTCCCCTGCAAGCATCCCCTCGGGGGCCAGGAAGGCCTGTGGAGGGCTTCGCTGGCTTGGGTGTGCGCACGGGAGGCTGGCTCTGGGTGAGTGGGGTAGGCCGGGCCCAGGAGAGTCCCCCAGGAGACGGGGAGGGGAGCAGGAAGAGACCCCAGGAGCCCTGCTGAGAAATCCCATAGGCTTCCAGGCCCAGCTTCCCCACTGCCCTCCTCGCCCTCCCTCCCCCAAGCTTCCCACCCTGCAGGAAGTGGCCTGTCCGCCATATTGAAACCGTCCCCCGTGTCTCCCTCTTAACGAGCCAGGTTAAATATGCTGTAATCAGAGTAATAATACACCTGGGCTGGTTCTCGAGAGAACTGCCTTTTGTGCTGCGATAGGACATTAATAGCAATTATTCTGCTTTGTAATTGGAGCTTTAAATACTAATTCAAACAGCCAGAGGAAAACCAATTAGTGCTAATTTATCTCTATGTGTTTTGCAGAGCTGGTGTCTGTCACACTGTGAAGAAATAGGTTGGTAATTAGTACAGTTGGGTGGTAGATAGAAGTAATTATCAGATTCTTTCATTTTTCTTTGGTGGTGGTGGGGGAATATGGGTAGGGGGTAGGGAAGGCCAAGATGGGTTCTGTAAGTCTTTGTTCCCTTGAGGTTTAAAGGGAGGGCCCATGTTAGCGCTGAGAGCCGAGCCCGCGGCATCCTGAACCGCACAGGTATTTCTGAGCCAGGTGGGCTCTGGTGGTGGCTGCCTTGAAGGCCTGAGCAAGCACCTTCCAGCTAATGGGCTCACGGAAGTACCGCCAGCAACGCCATGGGAAGTGGAGTCTGCCCTGTCTGAGGAAAGGTTTGTGAGCCCCAAACAGCTGACCCTTGGGTAAAGGGGTCCTTGGCCAGCCTCTCAGTGCCCGCACGGCCTGGGAAGAGATGCCGAACTCTCCGATCGCCCGTTTGCTCATTGGGAAAATGGACATAAGCATACCTGCCCCACAGGGTTGTTGCGAGGATTGAATTAAATACAGTGAGGTATATAACCGGCCTGGCACCCAGTAATGATAGGTGTGGTTATTGGGTTCTTACAGCTTGCCTGGGACTCTTCTAGATGCATTTGTGTAGACAGCGTTGTCTCTAACGCTCCAAAGCTGCGGGCGGACACTGTGTCGGTTGATTTCCCTGTTCCCTCTCCTGTCCAGACCTCTCGCCAGCTAGCCAACCCTGGAGAAGTCATTGGATCACACCGAGTCTCAGTTTCCTCCTCTATGTAATGGGGGTAACAACAGGACCTTCCTTAGAGATTTTATTGTGAAGATTAAATGAGACGATGATTATAAAAGCTCTTAGCACAGTGGAGCACGGAGTAGGAGCTGGGGGCGGGGGGTATTTATCATTCTCACTATTATTATGTTATTGTTTCACTGTATATGGTTGTGTTGTAATCTATCCAAATCCTCCTTTGAAGGAGGTAGATGTGGTACTATAAAGACATTTTATTAACTAATCCCCAAGTACTGATACACACTCAGTACTGTGGACACTCAGCTCACACTGTTTAGAAACATGGGACTAGCTCACTCTGAACAAAGGAAGATGGGATGATAATGGCATGTCACGGAGCTTCCCAGTTTACAAAATGCGTTCACATATCTGATTCCAATGCCTTCTTGCAAGTGAGAGGGTTGAGCATTACTTTAATCCCCATTTTAAAGGTGGGAAAATGAGGCTCAGAGAATTGAAGTGACTTGCTCAAGAAAACGGTAGACTCAGAAGCTGAACCCAGATTTTTTGACTACAAAACCTGTGAAAGGCACTCAATAAATACTTGTTGAATGGAGGAATAGATAAATGTGCTTTCCACTAAACCATGCAGCCTAAACTGTCAACGTGTGTGTCCTACTTCCGTGTGAGGAGCAGGGTTGATCGAGAAGAGGTCGGCTGGAGGCACAGAAATCTCCAGAGGAGACGTGGGCTGGCAGAGAGTCGGACAGCTTCCCTCAGCCCAGGCAAGGTCTCTGCGAGTGTGGAATTAACAGGAGACACTGAACAGCCCCAAGGTTGCATTTAATAATCTGGAGAAAGATCTGGCCAGCCCAGTCCCTCTCTTGTGCCCCACAGACCCCACCCCACCCCCTGATTCAACCTGGCCCTGCCTGGACCCTGCAGGCACGTGAGCCGTCGCCCCTGAGCCAGGCCTCCGAGGATGGGCTGTGTGACAGCAGGAAAGGGAGGAGGGTGGCGAGGGTGCAGCCTCAGCAAAAACCCGAGGAGGGATCAAAGACAGTGTTTGAGAAGCAGGGACCAGACTGGCCAGGCAGCACGGGAGGTAAGTGCCGCCAGAGCCAGGGCCGCAGTGGATAAGATAGGCTTTGGCAACTACGCGGAGGCAGAGGGCAGGTTTGACCAGGGCCACCTCCAGCGGCTGTGACAGCGCCCCACTGAAGGGTCAGGTAAGGTGCGAGCCAGCCTGCCCTCCACCCACCAAGCCGCTGACCAAGCCCTGGGGCTTCCTCTGCCCTGGGAAGGAGGAGCTGCTTCCTATATTCGCATAAAGGCGCCGCCACAGGCCTGCCAAGCTGTGGGCTTCCACCCAGCAGGGCGCCTGCTTCCTGGGGGCTGGGGCTGCCCTGGATTGGATGTGTAGGAAACTGAAGCATTTCAAAGGCAGAGTTCGAGAAGGTTAGACCTGCAAAGGTGGCAGAGCAAACAAACGGTAGCAGAGTCAGGAGACCCTGCAGGGAGGAGCATGTCAGCAACGGGGAGAAACAGAAGGAACAGAAGGTTCAGGTCCCCGTGCATGGGCAAGGGACTGGCTGGCATGTCCCAAAATATTGAAAATATCGATGGCGGGAGGATCAATAACTTTCTTTGTTTTCTTTTTGGTTATTGGTATCTTCTAAATTTTCTACGCTGAGCATATTTCTCTTTTATACAAAGAAAAACAATGGAACTTATTTTTAAAAAAGGAAGGGACATATGCTGGAGACATTTTGAAGGAAGAGCTGACAGAATTTGATAAGTGACTAGAGAAGGGTGATAAAGGAGAAAGATGAACCAGAAATAGCTCCGAGGTTCTGAGATGGGTGATAGGGAGATGGCAGGGAACAGGCATTTGGGTTGGGTTCCCCGTGCAGCGAGCGAGGAAAGGCTCCCTTCTGTTTGAGGCTTCCAAGCCTGAGCTCCCGGCGAGACACGGGAGGGTGTCCCTGCAGCCGGAGAGGAAGGATCTCTCAGGAAGGGAAACTGAGGCACAGAGCGGGGAGGGTCTTTGACCACAGCCTGGAGTTAAGAACAGAACTCGGAACATCCTTGGCAAAAGGCTCAATCCACTCAGTCCAGAGCTGCTGACAAGGGACTCGCGTAATAACGAGGCCCCTGAGGACCAGCCCCTCCTCCCCTGTCCACAGACGCATCCAAAAGCCCATTCTGCCCGGCTGCTGGCTTGACTGTGGTCTGCAGAGGCTTTGGACCTGGTGGAGCCTCAGGGACTGACTGTCCCAGGCCACACAAACACCAGGATGGGAAGAGGATATTCCTCCGGCCCTCTAGGACCATCTGCCTTGTGTCTGCTAGTGGCTGTCGCATCCTGACTAGGGCCGTCCCTTGGGCCAGCAACAAGCCCGCCCCCACTCCCCATCCCCGTCCTGCCCTGACTCAACCCTCACCTCTGCGCCGCCCTCCCTAGCACCAGGCTGGCCTCACTGAACCAGAGCCTCAAAAGACTCTGTATTGACTGGCCCGAGGCCCCACCCGAGGCTGCGTCACTGTGTCCTTGGCAACGGAAGGGCTGGGTGAAAAGTAACACACAAAGCAAACAGAATGAGCTCCACATGGGTGGCCTGGAAGCCATCGCCATCCGTCACCTCAGCATCACCTCAGCGGGGCCTTGGATTCACGGATGGTGGGGCAGGGGGCGGTCTGCCAGCTCCCTTCACTGCTCTGGTGGGGGCTTCCATGAGCACCCCAAAACCCCAGGCAAGGAACGTTTCACACCTCACCTCGGTAGTGTGCATGATCTCACTGTGCTGTGGAGCTGCGGCCAGAAGAAATAAGACAGCTGACGAGGGTCCTGCCTCTGCAAGCGCTGGTGCTTTGGGGCTAGTGGGGCTAAGCCCCCAAAAAGTCATCTGCCAAGAAGGAACTCTGAGGAGCCGCGGAGCCGCAGAGTGGAGTGGGCAGAGGGGCACAAAGAGTGCTCAGGGGCAGTCGCTGCGGGGGACCCCAATGCTTCCAGGCTCCTGCATTAACATTATCACCCCACATCTTTGCCCAAGGCCCTAGAGCATTTGGGGAACTTCTAACAGGTGCCATAGGAAAATACCTCATAGGTATATGCCTGGAATTCCAAGGTGCTTTTCAAAAAAAATTTTTTTGTGAAGTTACATATGTCAAGTACACATATCTTAAGTATACAGCTTCATGGTTTTTTACCTGCATAACCACCACCAAGGTCAAGATAGAGAATATTTCCAGCCAGGTGCGGTGGCTCGTGCCTGTAATCCCAGCATTTGGGGAGGTCATGGTGGGAGGATCGCTTGAGGCCAGGAATTCAAGACCAGCCTGGACAACATAGTGAGACCCCATATCTACAAAAAATGAAAAAATCCTGGCCTGGTGGCGCCCATCTGTAGTCCCAGCTACTCAGGAGGCTGAGACAGGAGGATCGCTTTGCCTGAGCCCAGGAGTTAGAGGTTACCGTGAGCTATGATCAGGCCACTGCACTCCAGCCTAGGCAACAGAACAAGACCCTATCTCTAAAAAAAAAAAAAAATGATAAAGACTATTTCCAACACCCCAAAAGGCTCCTACACACCTTCTCCCAGTCCATATCCCCCAATTAGGTGAGATTGTTTGGACTGTTGTCACCGTTGATCAGGCGAGTTCTTGAGTGTCATGTAAATGGAATCACAGTATTCTGTCCTGGGAGTGGCCCATGGCATTGCAGAAAGCAGTGGTTCCTTCTCTTCTCCCACTGGGCTGCATATCTTGGGCCTCTCAGCTCTCAAAGGCCTTCACAGCTGTGTTCTTCTCCCACTCAGTGGCTTGCAACTGCTGCTTCCTCCAGGCCACCCGGGACTGGGGACATTCACACCTAGGCTGAGCTCAACCCCAAGGCACTTCCTTCTGTGTCCCACTCGAGTGACGACATCAGAGGGATAACCTTGAATTCCCTCTAATTTACAAAAAAAGGGGGGGATTATTGGAAAACTGTGGCACTTTATTATTAGTAACATATTTGTTTGTGATACATCTCACAACTGCTGGTCCCACACCCGCGTGTCACAGCTTTGAGGCTGAGAACTGCTAGTCTAAGTGGTGTGATTTCAGAAGTAAAGGAAGGCCATTTCCTGCCCCCAAAATATCTCTTTCCTCTACCCGGCTGCGTCCCCCTGAAGTTTTGCCCCAGTCGATTATATTGCGCTGTAGGAAGCAGCCTCAGTGTCCTCTTTTAAAATGCAAGCGCTCCTGAGGAGGGAGACTCCATGAAATCCGCAGTGCCCCCGCGTGTGACTTAAAGAGGAACTAGGAACTCACGTCACACTCGGGCACCTGTGCAGCTCACTCTGGATCCCAACTGTGAGGCAAGGAGGATGCTGGTGCTATCCCCACTTTGCACATGGGGAAACTGAGGCCCGGGGAGGCCACACACCTGTGAGGTGGCAGAGGCAGTCATTCAAACCTAGCTTAATCTCCTTCCTGGAGAGCCCGCACTGTGACCCACCCGGGTGGGCAGGAGGTGCCGGGCATTTGTGAACAAGGAGAAGATGCGCTGAAGAGAAAAGCGACGCCTCAGGGCGTAAAGCAGAGGGTTGGAGGGAAAAAGGGAGCGTCTTCGTGTTGGATTCCACCTTCCCCCTGGCACTGCTACCCCCCACCCATCCCACCCCGAGATGCTGCCGAGCCCTCCGTCAGCCCCCACACCTGCTCTGCTCGTGTTGCCACCACGGCCAGATGCAGGGACGTGTCACAGGCACCAGGTCACCTACCAGCAGGGATGTTCCTGTCCCTGAAGGGCCATTTTCTTCATGCACTTCTTGGGCTGCAGAAGAATGCACGCTCAGAAACTTCATGAAGCATTTACTCTGCGCCATGCACCTTGCGTGCATTATTTCAGTGTCTCCAGCAACCCCGTGGAATGGGTGTTCTGAGGCTCCCTTTGAGGATGAGACGGCCAGTGCTCAGAGAGCCAAGTAAGTCACCAGCAGGCTGCAAGCTCCACGAAGGCAGAAACCATCTGCCCACTGGTCACCACCTACTGTCAGCTTCTTCCACCACGCTTGGCACTTCCCGGGTGCTCATTACCTATCAGTGGATTGTCACTGCCAAAGTCACACAGACATGTGTGGCCAGGTGTGGCTGACTCTGAAGAGCACATCCTCATTGCCAGATGGCCTCACGCAACACGGCTGGTCAGAGATGCAGCCTGAGGGTGGGAAGGTCCCATCTCGAGGAAGGAGGCAAAGGCTTGGCAGGGAAGAGGGCGTGTTTAGGGAGTCCATCAAGTTAGGCCAAGAAGCTGGCTGCCCATATCTGTTGGCGTAGACCAGAGGTCTTCCTCAAAGATCGCTTCTTCACTGCCCGTAATTCCGCCATGATATGTTTACTCCCTCGCGTCTCAAATGTTGGGTGGTCACGCTCGCACGATTTGCCGAACTTGTATCAGAGACCTACTCTGTGCCAGGCACCGTGTTAGGCTGCAAGTTAACAAAATAAATAAAACACAGTCATGTCTTCAGGGTCTAGGAAAGGAGAGGTGCAAAGCCCCCCAAATTGTGGCAATCCATAGATGTGGAGAGAGCCCACCCAGCGCGTGGGGCAAATATCTGCAAGGCACGTAGAACAGACGCTCGCACTCACACGCAGCAGCGTACCCACCAAGGGGTTTGTACGTTACCCTAGAGCAGATAGGGAATCTCGTGGAGAGGGTTTAGCAGGAGAAGGACAGAGTCAAATTTGTTTTCTATTATGCCAGCTTTAGTAGCTTCAGTGGTGGGGATTGGGGAGCAAAGGCAGGGGGCACCTCCAGGTGGCTCCTGTCATCCAGGCACACCCTCACGAGGGACTGCATTCGTCCCTAAGAAGGAACTGAGAACTGCGTGGACGGGAAGGGGTGCGAGAGATGGAGTGCGCAGCAGGTTCCCGGCAGGGCCAGGATTTACAGGATCCAGTGCGACTTAGAAATGTGGGGCCTCGCCTGGGACAGGGGAGGTCTGTCCCCTCTTCCCACTGGCCTTCATGCATCCCGCAAGGGTTGCAAGGGGTGGGAGAGAGGCTCCTGTTGAGTCAGCCACGCAGTGCTGCCAGCTGGGGACAGGAACAGCCACTGTTTGTTTCCCCAAGACTGTGAGGTGCATGCCCGACCCCACTCTGCACCTGCGCCCAGGCTCCCACAGAGAGCAGCGGGTGGGCAGCAGGTGGCAGGAAGTGGGACCACACATCAGCCAGCACATGCTCCCGCGTCCCGTTGGCTTTCACTCACAAAACACAGATTCAAAGGTGAGATTACTAGGAAATTGACAACAACCACAGAGCATTAAATTCCAAACGTGAGGCCCTTCAAAGCGCAGAGCCTCGTTCAACCATGTTGGTCACATGCCCGCAAAGCCAGCCCCACTCCCTGGGTTTCGGCTGACACAGGGGATGGGTAGTGGGACTGGCACCAGACCTGGTGCACTCTAGAGGACTCACATGTCAGCAGCTGGCCCCCTGGCATGTGAGTAGGACCTCAGCAGAGAATACTGGGCAGAGGAGAGACCTCGGTAGAAGGTGGAGGAGAAGCGTGCATCCCAGAGACATGAGCAGATTCAAAGACAGCCTCCCCACTTCCCCAGGCTGTGCGTGCCTATGTGTGTGCGTGTGTATATATATTAGATTCAAGTGTGGGAAGCTTTTAAAAAAAAACACCATCCCTAGGCCCCCTCCAGCCCGATAGAATCCCAGTCTCTTGAGTAAGAAGTGCGATAGGGTATGTTTGGGTAAAGGAAGCTCAGATTTGCTGCCATTTTTCTTCCTCCCTGGTATATTTCTTTGGATGATTTTACATAAGGAAAATGGGCCAGGAACGGATTGATATCACGTTAAGTGAGGAATATGCAAAGAAGCTGATGAGCGTTTCCCCTGGGGAAGAGAAGCTCCAAAAACAAATTGTAAGTTCTTCTCGAGTGTGAACGCCTCGAGAGCAGGGACCAGGTCTTTTGCATGTCTCTATCCACACCTGGCACTGTTGTACCTGGCACGCAGGGGCCACCAAGTGAAAGCTGTGCAGTGTATGAATGAAATTGTTGAAAGTGATCATGTAGGAGGAAAATTAATCTTGTTCCGTGGGGCCGCAGGCAGAACTACAGCCATGGTATTAATCGTTCTTGTGGGGCGATAGTTCTTTCATGGAAGCCGTGTTGGGGAGACGGAGCTCAGATGGGAGGGTGAACATTCCGACAGTAGCTAACTATAGCTAGCCTAGTAGGCTGAGCATCGCTTGACATAGATTACTTCCTCTCATCCTCACAAAACCCTGAGAGGCAGACATTCGTATTATTCCCATTTCACAGGTGAGGAGGAGACAGAAGCAAAGACATGCTAAGTCACTTATCCAAGGTCAGCTAGCTGGGAAGTGGCCATGCAAGATTGGAAGCATGAACTCTAGTGCCAGCGCTCGCTGCTCTTAAACATTTACCTCCAACCATTGATGATCTGACCACGGTGGGCAGGGGACCCAGAGCCAAGAACAAACAAGTCCTTGGTTGAGGACATTGTAGAGGGGATTCAGCAGCAACCACAGGGGTTTAAGAGTTATTCCGGCTCTCAGAGATGATGACTGTGTATTTTATTCCTTTGCCCTTGGTCATTCTTGTGAAGGAAGAGTTGCTTGAAGGTCTGTGACATTAAATGACACGCATAGCCCCTCTTGGCCAAGCTTCCTCAGCTGTAAAACAAAGAGCAAAGGAAATCTAATGCCTTCAACTCCAGGATTGTGCAGTTCTCTGATTTGGAGTGGGAGAGGAAAAGGGAGATTGTAGTAGGGAAATAGGGCCCCACTTTGCTTCTTAGGCAGAAATAATTCTACCTCTTGGAGACCTGCAATCTCTTCTCTTCCGAGTGGCATGGAAGCCTGGCTGAGAAGAAACCAGGTGGGCCAGTAGCAGGCCATTCATCCCTGTGGAACTTGGCCTTTTCTCCCCTTCAGGACTGAGAATCCGAGAATCTAGGGCACCTCAAAATCGACCTTGCTTCTTCCCAACCATGGGCAAAAACTAATGTCAGAAAGACCCAGAAAAACCGACGGAGCAGAATGAGGGCTACATCTGTAGATAGGCATTCTGAAGGAATGTTCCCCGCCACATGGTTTTCCACCCCTGTGTTGCTTTTATAGATATATATTTATATACATATAAATATCTCTTTCCCTGAGGGACAATGAAACAGCCAAGTGGGAATTCAGTGTGATCCAGTAGAATTTGTTGCAAAGGAAATTCAGCGGGGTGGGGAGTAGAGATTGCATATTCAGGACATCACCTGGTTAATAAAAAATTGCACAGCTCCCCAGAACACATGAGATTGCCTTTCCTTTTTTTTTTTTTTTTCTTTAAATTAACAAAGGGTGTGTTGTTTCCCCCATTTGTGCCAATTTAAATTGTGATTTTTTTTGAGACAATAAGCAAACTAACAGTAGGGGTTAAATAATCTGTTAAAGGGTGGGGGCTAGAGAGGAGTTGGGGTTTCGAAAGAGGGGGTGGGGAACTAAAATCTGCCAGCAGCAGCAGTAAATGCAGAGTTATGCCTCAGGCATAATATATCAAAGAAAATATAATGCATCCAGCTTAAAACTAATGATTGCCATATAATTAGATGAGAAGCATTGTGCTATAAATGTGTATTCTTTAGCATGCTGTGATTTTACTGTAAAAAAAAAAGAGAGAGAGCGCGAGAAAGAAGGAGACAGAAAAACACAGAGCCCAGCAACATACTATAAAAAGAACCCTCTGTTGACTTCTCTACTGTTTAGTATTCCTTGGCTGTTCTCCCTTGGGAGTGTGTAATTAGTACTTTATGAAGAGTACATTTAAAGCAGTTTAATATTCACCTCATTCAATCTGAAACAATGTGATCCGTGCTTAGACAAATCAGTGCTCCTTGCTGACATAATCTGTCAGAACATTACCTCTGAAAAGACCTTTCAAGAGGTTTGGATGTTAATTAGTTGTCTATCATGTATAAACAGAGCAGTGAGCAGAAGGGGCTCCGACAGGCCAGAGGGATACGTTGGGAAATGCATTTTGTATGAACACGGCTTGCAGGGGGGTCTTCTCGCTCCCCCCGCCTCCCCCACCCTCGCCTCGCCATGTCAGCAGCCACATAGGCTTTGGACCTCTTCCGGGCAACAAAAGTGCTTTCCAGTTGGCTTCAAGGGGCACCTCTGGCCCCCAGAGGGGACTGTGGATAATGCTAGAGGTGTTCCCACACACACACTGCCCCGAGGCTCCCCGGGCTCCCACCTGCAAGGTGTGACGGCTGTCTCCTCTCAGGCCCAGGAAGCATGACCTCACAGGCCCACCTGTGCTCGCTGGGGAGGCTTTGGGGCCTGGCAGGGTCCCACCTCGCGGGGCCGGAGAGGGCCAGGAGGATTTGGAGATGCGGTGCACACCTCCCCACCCGCCTTCAAGCTCGCCTCCTCTGGAGAGCCCGGCTGCTGCGACAGAGTTGCATGGTGCAAGAAAGGACTAATGCACGTGGGCATTTATGCACACGAAACCTCCTCGACCACCCTGGACCCAGAGAATGCCAGCAAGGTTCAGAGTCATGTTCAAGGTCACCTAGTCTAGGCGTTGCCTTCAAGGGGAATCTTTGCCAAGGACTGGGGTCTGGGCTTTTCCTGCATGAGTTGTCTGTGGATTTGAACAAGCTCCCCTCTACTCTGGACTTAGAATGCCTGTGTATGAAGCACTCGCTAGCATAATGAAGGTGCTACTAAATAGTAGGTCAGGACATAATTCTGCTGCTCTTGCTAGGCTGGTGGCTCCAAGATGGCAGGGCACAGGCCCCACAGGAACCGCCTTCCCCAGAGCTCCAGGGCCCTCCCCCGCCCCACTTGGCTGCCTGCCCTGAGTCTTCCTCTCCCTGTCCTCAGGCACCCCGCTGCCCTTCAGGGGCCCCAGCCCCATAGCTTCTTTATTCACCATTCATTTCGTAGGCATCCACTAAGCACCTACTGTATTCATCGTACTGTATGCTCCATTCTAGGGCAACAAAAATGAGTAAGTCATGATTTCTTCTCGTGAGCCATTTACAGACCCATAAACTTATAATTACAGTTTGAGGCAATTATAAGTAATGTAAGGCAGGCAATATAATTTAGTGGTTAAGAGGAAGGGCAATGGAGTCAAACTGCATGAATTCAGATCCCAGCCTTACCACTCAGCAGCTAGGCGACCTTGAACAGGTTAGCTAGCTGCCCTAAGCCCCAGTTTCCTTGTCTGTAATGGGGGTAAGAACATCTCACTCATGACTTTGTAAGTGTTAAATGAGACAATCCACTAAAGTGCCTAGCACAAGGTTTAGGGTGTAATACACACTCAACTAATGTTTGTCCCCTCCCAAATAGTGTGACAATAGGAGCACAATCAGAATGCCTGAAGATAGAGGAAAGAGATATTAATGCCTGGGTAGTCTTGGAAGGCTTCCTAGAGGAGGCGACATTTGACTAAGTAGAAGTTTGCCAGGAAAGAAGTGACAGAAGGGCTTTCTAGATAGAGGAACAGCACGCACAGATGCAAGGGGGTGCAGAAATGAAATGAGCGGGGTGTTTGGGAACCACCAAGACGTTGCCCTTGTGCTCCATGTCATCTGCTGGGTTACAGCCGGGAAGGCTGGTCCCAGCTGTGCCCTTCAGAGTGAGCCATGGAGATGGCCTGGGTACGCAGAGTGGGCACTCCAGGTCTCCATGGCTGGGTGATGATGGGGGCTTCTGACAGCTCAAGGAACCAGTCGCTTCTCCCTGTATTTCTCAAAAAAAGGAGTCAAGGTCGTAAAACAACCTTGGCCTGGGTGTCCTACCCCAACCTGAACCCATGGGCGGCGCTAGACACATGCGGGAGGCTGCGGGACAGCAGAGAAAGCGAGACCACTGACTCGGGTCAGTTCCCACGCCAGCCGTGGCTCCCACGGGCAGAGCGTATCAAGGGCCTCAACCCCTCAGCAAGGCACAGGCTCGTCGGGAGGATGCGCACCAAGGTGCGCAGAGCCCCGCACAGCACCTGGCCCACAGATGGCACTCAGGACGCTGGTCGCTTTTATTATCATGAAATGAGCTTACCCCAGTCCACCCTTTTCTCAAAACTGACCTTGTCTAATTTTTCACTTGACAAGAAGCCAGGACTCAAGAGGACAGGTGTTCCCCAGGTGTCTTCTCTCAGAGAAGCCCTGGCCCTAGGGCTATGCGGGTCTCTTCCAGCCATGCCGACTCCCAGAGTCCACCTCTGCCCAAGACAGAGCCAGTGTTGGGGCCAAGGTCTCCACCCCCACCACCACATCACCCCCGCCTCCCTCCGAGCCCCACCAGGCTGCTGTGGCCGCTCCAGCCCCATGGGATCGCCCCCACCCCCCGGCCAGCGGAGTCCACCATGGCTGCCTGAAGCAGGCGGAGAGCTGCTACCAGGGCCTTCCTCCCCTGCCGGCCATCCTGGCTCCCGCCTCTGCCCTCCCCTCCTCGATGCCCTCCCCAGTTTGCACTGAGCAGCCCCTGACATAACCCTAGACTTCACTCCTCCTTTCCTCATGAAACTCCAGCCTGCGGGCCTCTCCCATCCAAGGCAAGGCTTTGGCCACCTTATAAAACATCCCAGACACTGGGCAAGCGCTGTCCACTGCACCATACCGCAGACACGGTGGGCCAGCCCCAGGTCCTGCGTTCTTTTGCTCCGTGAACAGTAGCGATGACATCAGCTCCCCTGTGTGGGGCACCTGCTCCGGGGTAGGCACTTTGTATCTCTGACTCTCATGATAGCCTCTGCAGTAGGCAATATCAGAGCCACCAGCCAGACCATCGAACTTAGTCCTGGGCAGGCTGCGTGAGTGGTCTAGAGGCATACAGTAGGCGAGTGCAAAGCTGGCGTGCTCGGCCTTTCTGTGGGTTTCCAAACTCCCACCCACCCACTTCACACCAGGTAAACTGGCCTCCAGCAAACTCCAGCATGCAGGCCAAGCAGCCTGCTTGTATAGGGCCTGTGAGCTGAGAACGGATTTTGCATTTTTAAAGGGTTGTAAGAAAAGAAGCAAACAAACAAGAACATGTGACCAAAACCATATGTGCCCACGAAGCCTCAAATATTTACTACCTGGGCCTTTCCAGAAAGTTTGCCACCCCATGGGGCCACCCAGGGAACATTCAGTACCAGGCATTGGGTCCCAAAGATACCAAGTGCAAAGGCCACAGGGAGAAAGACAGATGGACACCCCGGCCATCCAGTGCGACCCGCCAGCTTCAAAAACATTTTTTAAAAGGTGTCCAGTAGAGTTAAATCGGGCAAAAGGGAACACCAGAAGTTTCTCTCTGTGCAGGCTTTTATGGTTCATGATGAACTATTTCAAGCACAGTGTCTCTTTTATGGCGTTAGAATCCCCATTTTTTGAATGAAAAATGGAAAAGCTGAGAGTCAAAATGACCAACTTAGGGGCCCCTGGTGAATATCCTCCCCAGATCCCATGACCTCAGGCCAGTGTTCTTTCCATGGGACACAGCTGTCTCTGGCCCCCAGGCACAGAGAGACCGTGGCAGCCCTGCAGGGGCAGAGGGGAGCGTCCCAGACCACACCCCTCTTTTCACACGGATTAAATATATGTGCATCTCAGATTTCCTTTTTCAGCACAAGCCCAGCTCTCTTGGAGCTGTTTCAGCCTCTTAGTCACCCCCCAAGAGGAGCACCCCAATTTGCTAGATCTAGAGAGTGATTCTAGCTCACATCCGTCATGCTAAATAACTGCCCCAGAGGGCGGGAAAGCCTGATTTCTGGTTGCAGCTCTCCCGCCAGCTGGCAGGGTGACCCAGTGTGGGCCACCGTCCCTCTCTGTGCCTCCCTTTCCTCCTGGGAAGCAGCGTTAACTGTCCCCGCCCCCTGCTCAGCCCATGTGGGACTCTGTGAGAGGGAATGAGGTCACGTCTGTGAGCCGCCTGGCGGAAGGAAGCAGCAGGAGGACAAGGTAGTAGTATCTTCTGGGTCAAGTTGGGCCATTGCCATGCAGTTGCAGAGATGCGTAAGCATTCCAAGGGCCTCGGGAGCCAGTCCCGGGAAGGCCATGGGAAGGCAGTGTGTTAGAAACAGCTTGGGCGTCCGAGTCACTGCAGTGTGAGTGCAGATCCCAGCTCAGCTACTTTCCAGCTTTGGCAAACCACCAGTCGCTTTCAGCCTCAGTTTCCTCACCTATACAATGGGCATAATCCAACCAAAGAGGGTTGTTTGGTTAAGGATTAAATGAAATTATTTCTGGCACCCCCACGAGTGCTTGTTATGATGAATGCTGTGGGCCTGTCATCTTGTCAGGACACCCTCTTTGTGTTTCTCCATGAACTGTCTCCAAATAAACACCAGCACCCTCCACCCGGGTCTCCCTAGAGTCAGCCTTCTGCGGCAGGGCTGGGTCGGGCGTTCCACGTACCTCCTTTTGAAAAAAATAAAAGTAGGAGCTGAGGCAGCGAGCACAGGCCTTTCCCCCAGCATCACCCAGGGGACCTTCAACCCACAGGGTCCGGAATCCAAGATCAGGGGACTGGGAGGAGGCCAGGTATTCCCTGGAGGCCTTTCCCCTTGGGAGATGGTAGAAATGGGCCAATGAGTTCTGAACCCAGCTGTCCCAGCCTGTGCAAGATGAAAACTCCCAGCTTGCGGGCCGTCGCTGTCTTCTCCCTCACCCGGGTGCAAAAGAGAGTCTCAGCGAGCCCACAGGCAAATGGGTCTTAGAACAGGCATAAATGAACCATCTGCTCCTGGCCTCTTTTTGCCAGGCAGGAAGGGACGTGAAGGTGGGGGAGCGGAGCCCATGGGAGAGGCTCCCCGGTCCAAGTGGGGAGGAGTGGGCATGGGACGATGCTTGAGGGGGCTGGGGCCAGTGAGAAGCTGAGAGATCCATCCAGCAGAGGGTGTGAGAGTCAGCCACAAACTGACCCAGGCTAACAGCAAAGCTGCCGAGCCAATCTGGCCGAGACTGTCTGAATTAGTCACCAGTTTTGACAAGGAGTTAAATCGGTTACATAACAGCCTCCCTCACTCCCGGTTGGCTCTGCTGAGCTGGGACTCTCCGGGGTGAAGGGTCTCAGGCAGAGAGGGTCACATTCTGCGAGCCCAGGGGCAAAGGTTCTTGCACAAGCGTGGCCGCCCTCCCCAGGCCTGCTCCAGCCCTGCAGGGCCAGAAGGAGGCGCCAGCTGTTCACCTCCTGTCGGAGTCTCGCCACCCTGCCTCAAAAACAATCCCACGCTAGTCTTGCAACCCTACGGCTCTAGCATTAGCAGGGAAGATGCCCCAGACAAGGAGTTAAAGATGTTTCCCAGCTCATGGCAGCTTGGTAGCACTCTGGCCAGGATTGTAATACATCATTATAATAATTATTATCAGTAAGCATTTAGTGAGTACCTTTTGTAGTGGCCATGTTGGAGGCATTGTAGATGCTACAAAGATGTAGTGACACAGGTATTCAGCAGTAGTAGTAGCTTGGAATTACAATGCTTTCCTTCAGGGAGGAGAGCACTTTCAGATAGAGGCGCTCCATGTCCTGCTAAGGGTCAGATTTAGACTGCATATGAAAGTTGCGGTAACCAGCCTCAACCCAAGACATGCCCAGGATACGGCGAGCTTTCTGTAGCCAGATCTACTTGTGGCTAATCTACTTATACCCTGCACTTGGCTAAATAAAGAACAATAAATGTTTAACAATATTTATAATGGAGGATGATGATGGTGGTGACAATGATGACAAAAATGATGTTAGAAAAGAGTATACACAGGTCCTGTTTTGGCCCCAAGCCCAGGGGACTTCAGTTCTTCCTTCCAGCCTATTGGCACTTCTGTTACACTAGATGATAGAAAACCAGGAGTAGAAGCTTGAAAACATTTAAGAATCGGTCAAGCAGACCTTCTGACTCCAGGCAGGACTCGACCAAATCATCCAGGAAGAGTCGTCGCTATAGCAGTGGGTGAACCCAGGAGTCAGTGAGCGGAGTCGGGGGCTCCTGGGCCCTTCCTCCCTTTCCCAAGCCTGGGTTACGGGCAAGTCCCCAGCCCAGGCTCTCAGGAGACAGTGGTGACCACCAAGAATCGCATTCCCTACTCATCATTCCACCAGATTCATGATAGTTCAGAGCTAGAAGGGGTCTCAGGAGGCAGCTAGTCCAGACTTCCCATTATACAGATGAGAACACCAAGGCCCAAAGAGGAGAAAGGACTCCCCCAGGGCCACACAGCAGAGTTGGGACTCAAATTCCCATCTCCTTTCATTACGCTGCGAAAGCCAGAGAGGTGCGAGAGGGGACGGACGCGGGCTTGCAGAGGGCTGTGTGAGCCATACTTCCTGCCTGTTTGGCTCGACATCAGGCAGATGACAGCTTCATACAGAGGGAGGAACAACAGCCCCAAGGAGGCCACACAAATGGCCCTGATGCCAAGTCAGTGGGCACAGTTTCTGAAACAATGAGCCCTTCCTTTCTGCTTTGCTCCCTAGAACAGAGCAAAGAGGCTAAGTCACCCCCAGGCCTGCCGGCAAATTCCTGATGAGAAATCTGCTCCAATTTCTATCTCCCAAAGATCTCTCCCAGGTGTCTGCTTGGGATGAGCCTTCCCAGCAATATTTAAAGCCAATTATAGAAAATTAAGGAATTAAATAGGGAAACGTGGGTTGGTTTAGGCCCTAAAATCCTTCATTCATTCAACAAACTTCTACAAAGACAGAATTCAATGATGAAGGAGACAAGGACTCTGATCTTAATACACTCAGAGTCAGTAGATAAGACAGAAAAATGAGTCATTATCTTGAGGACTTTAGTAGCTACAATGTAAGACACAGGGAGCACCAGAAGGGAGGATCATGTGGAGTAGATGCCAGGGGTCCAGGGCAGCTTCCCAGAGGAGAAGACATCAGACCTTGGGGCTTCAGGAGCCACTGAAGGCCCAGCGCCCATCCTGAGCACATACAATTTGATCTAGTTGCTTCCACTTTTCACTTTGCCCTTTGTCTGTCCTCTCTCCCCAGAGCTCAGAGACATTCTTTTTTTCCATCTGAACATACCCCTTCAGCAACCCCTAGCTCCAGCCTTATTTTCAGACTTTCCTTTCCCATCTTTTTCCCCATTTGGGACCCAAACTCAGCCTACACCCCATGGACGAACGTGTAGACTCAGCACAGAGGTTGTAGGGAGGGGCCCTACCAGACTCACGCCCGGACAGATGTGCTCTGTTCCCCGCACAGCTGTCCAGGCAGCCCATCTGCGCTCACTTCCTGCCTCCCAGCTCCAGCCCCTCACACCTCCCACGCAGGGGCGGAGAAGTCTGGTCCAGAGATTGTCTCTGTCCAAAAGCCAGTACTGAGGCAGCCACCAGCACAGCAAAGCCCCAGAACCTGGCTCCCACCTGCCCCCCTCCCCCGCAGGGAGCAGTGGCCCGGGAGAGGCTTCAGGAAGGTGGAGGCTTGGCTTGGGCCATTCTGGAGGGCTCTGCCTTGGAGTTCGACCTCTTTCTCTTGGCAGCCGAGCGAGCCGCCCAGCTCTGAAATTCTCCCTGCGTCGTGTGTCCACATGAAACACATCAACAACATTGCCAATCTGATTTCATCATTTTGTCAAGACTAAAAGAAGTCTGCTTCACTCAAGCCAGGTGTACCTAAGGGAAGAAAAAATTATTTTTGAAAAGAGTTTCATGCAAAAAGATGTCCCACCTTGATCATTGATTCCTTACGGAAGTTCATGCGGCTCCCCCAATTTTGATGCTGGGAGGTGGTGTCTGCGTCGCTAAGAGGAAGTGACATCTCTGGAAACCTGCTTGTTTCTGGGATGCTCACAGCTCCCTCCTGGCTCCTGAGCAGGGAGCATCCATTCTGTGGGACTACAGGGAGGTGCAGGCAGCTGTGTGCTTCCCAAGGGCTGAACACTCCTGAAGGGCAGAAACTATGGACTATTAATTTTTGTGTCCCCTGCAGCACATAGCGCTGGCTCTGTCCATAGTAGACACTCAGTAAAGTGTGTGCTGGACTGGGCGCAGGCTTCTCCCCTGGCCACACACCTGGGTCGAACAGGCAAGGGGGCAATCTGGTTAACCTCTCGGTTTCCCTTTAGGAAACTCAGCTTGGGCAGTCGGGGGAGGAGAGGTAGCAGCCATGTGTGTCCATGACGGAGAGGGGTTGGGAAACTGCAGTGTAAGATGAACAGGTGTCCCTGACTCAACCCACAGCCTTTTCTTTAATATTGTGTCCTAAGGCATGGGGAGTTAGGCAGAAAGATGATGGATTGTTCCTTCTTCCCAGAAACAGAAATGCCTTAGGATTGTGTGCAAACCCCAGAATCCCACATGTCCTGAAAACTGGCATTGCCTGGGTGGGAACTGGCCTCTCCAGGCAGAAACGAGCCGCCAGAACAAGGGCTGGTGCCAAGAACAGGAGGAAAGAGCTAATTCAGACTCCAGTTGCGAGAGGGTTTTCCCTTCCGTGACCACCGTTTATAAATGGGGGAAATTCTGACCCACCCCACTCTCCCCACCACATTTGCAGACACGCATGGTCTGGGTATCTGACTTTAGGTGAGGGGCAGTGCTGGTCCTTTTCCCAAACCCATTAGCCAAGGCTGCGGGTTTGGGCTTTATAGATCACTCCCTTAGGTTGAGCTGCTTCGGGGTCTCCAGCCAAGCTAAGCATAGATTTAGCTTCCTTTATTTTCAAAGTGTTTGGTTAAGTAGCTAAGAAAGAAAAGTTCCTTTGCAAAGGCATTCATGCCACCTTGTTTTCCATTTTACAAATCTGACCACCATGATTGTGACAGAGTCCCTGAGATTCAGGTCCCAGCCTGAAAACTCTGATCTTCTGATAAGCCTCGGCCTAGTGTAACAGCAACAGAGCAGGAAGAGTGGATGGCTAATGCCGAGAGGGGTGGCTGCCAGACGGCAGGAAGGCAGGCGGAGAAGCTAGCAGCAGGCAAAGAGGCCAAGGCCCCGTCCTCATCCCGGGCCTCCGAGGCAGGCTGCTTGGCAAAGAAGACACTTCTTTGTCTTAGGAGCAGTAATTTATGTTTCTGTGGTTTCAACCAAGAGCAGCCCAAAGTGTTCTGTAAATACAGATGTAAAGGCACAACACACACATACCCCTCCTCCTCCTCCAAGGCAAGGCCTCCTGTTCCACCAGCCCAGCAATGATCTGGGGCCTGTTCCCCAACTGCAGATTTAGGAGAAAGGGAAAATCCATATTCTCATATTCACCTGGAGTCCTCCCTAGTTCATGAAGATAGGGAAGCCCTAGAATTGCGTAGATGTTCCTGGGCGGCATCAGACCCAAGTTCCCCAAGGCAACTGGGGCTTGGAAGGGAGGGACAGAGCTTCATGCTGACACCCTCGAGAGTGGCAGGTTGTCTTGGGAGCCCTTGAAGCTCCCCAGTCTCTCACAGCCATAACAGCATCGCTAGTCTTCTGAGCAGAGGACCTGCCCTCTGCTCTCCTGCTCATGGGATCTTCGATCAGGGCGGCCACCCTTGCCCACCCCAACCCTACTAGAATTGGGGGGCTTGACCTTGGAACCCCTGCAGCGTGGATTTTCTGGGACAGATTTCACAACCCAGCGCTGAGTTTTACTACAAGTTTCAGACAAAGAAGGTGTGTCGGAGCCGAGAGCATGCTTGTGCCCGCTGCGTGGGCGTCAGTTCAATGCCTTCTTGTCAACACTTGAATGTGTTGAACATCACTCACAAGGGCATTCTTTAAGAAACCTATTAAGTTAATTACCCAGGCATTTTTTTTTCCTCTCTCTCTCTCTCTCCCCCTATCCATGCATCTCATATAAAAAAAAAATTTGGCTTTCTTCCTTTCTGAGATACTTTTGATGTAACTCCTCTGCCCTCGGCACAATAACATCTTGTTTATTTCTCTAACAGTCAGTCAGGGCGGCTGCACAGCACGGACTGACTCCTTCACTCTGGTGTTAGTAAGGAGGGGAGCTAAGTGACAAGCCAAGTACGGACCCTAAGGATGGGGGAATAGGTCTTCTGGCATCTCCCTTTCTAACTAACTGCCCAGCAGGAGTGGCAATAGCAAGGATAAGAGTGAGGGAATAACCAAACTCCCACGGGCTATCCCTTTCCTTCCCAAAGAAGGTGAGACAGGTGTCACCCAGAGGAGTAGGTCAACCAACAAATATCTGTTAAACACCAGCCATGTGCCCAGAACCATCCACCTCGATTTTGGAAGAAGAAAAAATTCCACCCATATAAATTTTTCCCAGCTCCAGCCCAGTGTACATCCAAGCCCCTAAGAAAACGAAAGTGTTAATTCATCACAAAGAATCACTGCAAACTGGGAGTCAGGAGAAGTAGGTTCTAGACCCACGCTGCTGTCTGTAACAGGTCCTCTGGATGCCATGGCCCTGAATTTGCTCCTCTGTGAAAAGCAAGGGGTGGACCTGGCTAAAGGATTGCTGGCCTCCCTGGTGACTTCAGCATCCATGGCTCACCTGTGCCTCCGTGGCTGTCTGCAGCTACACACCTGGAGGGGGAACCTGCTCAAAGAACGGGAAGGAGAGGCAAGGTCCTGTTCAGACAGACAGCAAACAGGGACTATCTCAGAGAGTTGATCCACATGCTGTGTCTGGTGGCCATGCCCTAGGTGATGGGGCCTGGTGCAAGCATGGGTCTCCAGCTCCAGCAGGGCAGGCGGAGGCCATGATCCCAGAAGGCAGCTGTGCTCCCAGGGCTGACGCTACACCAAGGGGACCTCTTGCTCACAGAGCTGCAGCAAGAAGAGCTACAGAGAGGTTCACACAGACAAGTGGCGGGGAGCGGGGAGGGTACCAAGCAGCCAGGCCTCAGCCTCCTGGTCACTGTATTGTGAAAGTCAGGGCCGTCAGCTATGAGAAAGGAGAACACATCCCACAGCTTCCTTGCCAAGACCCCGCAGAACCAAAAAGCAACTTTCAGACCTTTGCAGCCATCCCCACTCTCCTTCCTACTTCCAGGGACGCAAGAACCCTGGAGCAAACGCAGAGACTCCATGAAAACTCTGTGGGCTGCCCTCTCCTGTACCCGTATCCCTATACCCGTCTCAGTCCCATGATCCCAGGTTGACATTTTCCCAGTCCCAACAGCAGGACCACCCAAACTCTCAGTGGACCCATCTGGGCCTACAGGGCAAAGAAGGTCAATGTGGTGAGGCCTCAGGGGGTACCCACAGGGATCACCTGGGCCAACTCCCCACCCCCGGGCAAGTCTGTTCCTGAATCCTCCACGACTTGTAGTGGCCTCTCCTCCTGGGGTGAGCAGTGATGGCCGAGAAAAGCCCTGGCCCGCGGGTCAGGAGCTTCACAGTTTTCAGGAGGGCTGTCTTTTCCCAGGGTGCTTTTGCTTGCAGGGAACCTCAGGACTGCCTGAAGTGGCTCCCACCCACCTTCCCACCCTCCCTCTGACTCAGAGCTGATGAAAGCCTGGTGACCTCTGATTCGCACCTCCATTCTCCACTCATCCCGAGACCACCTCCATCACATGCAGTCTGGTGCGGGAGAATGTTGGAGAAGGGGGAGAAGAGGGTGGAGCCCAAAGATTTGACCCTGAGCACCTGGAGGTTGGAAACTTAGGATCACAAGCCCTCAGTGCCCTCTCCCCCAGGGAACTAGCATGCAGTTTCGCTCTGATGCAACTCTCCGCCAGGCGGGTTCTGTGACCCAGGATCCCCGAGGCTTGGGCACCTTCTGGAACAGGAAGAGAAAGCATCCTCTTCTCTCCATTCCATCAAACACTGGCTGGGGGGCGTCTTCGATGGCCCATCTGACCTCAGCCATGGGCTTGGACCCCTCTCTCGGGGGATCCCCCTCTTCCCTCCAGACCCGGGGAGACGTTCTGCGGGCGGAGGCTTGGCAGGAGGGCAGAGCAGCAATGGCTAATTTGTCTGCCTTCCTCACATCTCCCTGCACCAGGTGTGCACATATGTGTGTGTGCGTGTGTGCACGTGTGTGCGTGCGTGTGCCTGGTTGCTCAGGTTGACTACAAGTCTGAGCACTGCATGAGACAGGGCCTGAATCCAGGCAAAGAGCAGCCTTTCCTCCTGCCTTCACCCGAGAGAGGGGGGCCAGACCTCTCCCCCAGTGCCAGGCTCCCGCTCCACGGTGCCTGGGCACACACACTCACACGTTCCCCGAGAAAGCCCCTGGGGCCTCCGTGGGAAGGCTTTCCGGGAGACTTTTATGGACAAAGAGGAAGTCTGGGCATCACCGGAACAGCCCGGGCCAGGCAGCCGGCAAACGCCTGCCAGGACTGGAGTCAGGCCGCAACCTTCCCACCAGCTGTGGAGCTTTTAACCCTTTTCCTAGTCTTGGGCTCAGGATGGCAGGGTCAGGCTGATAAGCAGGCTCCCCTAGAGTCCCACACCCTCTCCCCTGCATGTGTGCACACCCACGACACACACGGACACACTTATGCCTGCACGCCCGCCTGCCCTGCTGTTCACATTGGCTCACTCCGATCCATCACAGCAGGCAGGCTCTTGGCCAAGGGAATGTAGACCTGAGAGCTGGGCAGAAACCTTGAGGCTTGCAAGAAATGATCCTCATTATTTTAGAGAAGAGGCCACTAAGGCCACAGATCAAGTGACCTGCCCAAGGTCTCCCAGGTCCTATTCCAGAACCCAGGCCTCCGTGTCCCCTCACAGCTGCCTGATAGGGATGGGGGCTGGACCCACACAAAGGCACTTCGGGGAGGCAGCAGGGCCTCCAGAAGGGTGTGGGGGCCCCCAGGGACCTCCTGGGAGTCCAGCACTTGGTACCACGTGGAGCTCTGATGTCCAGTATAGGAGCCACAGCCATGTATGACTATTTCAATTTAAATTAACTAAAATTAAATAATGTTTTTACAACTCCATACCTCAGTGGCACTAGCTACCTCTGAAGTGTTTGATGGCCACTGGTGGCTGCTCTATGGGACAGTGCAAAGAGAGACCATTTCTACTGTCGCACGATGTCGTATGGGACTGCGCCGATCTGGGGGGAGGCAGACTGGGGATGACGTGGCCCGAAGACATCTGTTCCCCGATACAGGGCTTAGGTCCCCTGAAGGATGGAGAAGGGCAGAACAGAGGAGGGAGCGGGGAGAGGCTGGAGAGAGAAGGGAGGAAGAGGCTGGAGTAAGAGCTGGGGAGAAGCCACAGCCTCCGGGCAAAGATCTGACCCACTCCCCCCGCGCGGGCCGACCGACACCATCCCCCACCCTACTGCAGCAGGGCCAGAGCCCAGAGTCACAGACCCCACAGCCAGCCAGGGGCCAAAGAGACAGCATCTGGTGGTTTCCACACCTACAGAGCCCACCCGCTTCCAAGCTGATCAGCCCCGTGCCCTGGGCTCTCTGCACCCCTGGGTGGCTCCCACACCTGAGCACCGGGGGTGGCAGAGAGACGCCCCTTGCTCTTTTCCCCTGGGGGGACACATCGAACAGGGAGGACCCTGACGTCCCTCTCACAGCTCCCTTCAAGAAAAAACGTCTCTTGGAAGAAAAAGAAAGAAAGCCGAATCTAGTAATGTGAAAAGGCTTCCCCTGTCGTGAGTGGGGTGCATTTTTCAAACCAAGGGACAACACTTTGATTCGATTCCATAGACACATGAGCAATCCATTTTGCCACTTTCTCCCACATTCTTCCAAGCAAACACTTGAGAGACATCATCAAGCCTGGCAAGGAGCATCACCTGTGAAATCAGAAATACCTGGGTTACATTCCAGTCCTGCCGCCTAATGATGAGGACGAGGCCCCGCCCTCCCTGAGCCTCAGTTTCCCGCCTTGCAGGGCTGTTGTGATTATTAAGGGCACCGGTGGATATAGAACTCCTGGGCAAGGCAGGCTGTCGGTGTGCGTGTGTTCCTCCCCTCGTGCCCCAAATGCTGTGTGTCTTCCTCCTGAGTCGTGGGCAGGAGACAGCAGGGACAAGGTCCCCTCAAATTGCTCACAGTCAGAGGAGAGGCAGAAGGACAGACCGGTGTGGTTCTAGGCAGAGTGGGGCCCACGTCACAGAGAGACAAGCACGGAGGGGAGGAAGCGCCGGGAAAAGGGCCACTGAGGGGGACTTTATGGAGGAAGACAAGTGTGAACTGGGCTGGAAAGATAAAGAGAATCGGAGCCGGGAACTCGAGACTGAGAAAATCCTTGAGCCAAGCTCACAAGGAACTTCATCAACTCTTATTGGTGAAGCTAGACAAGGTCCCTGAAGAGGGGTCCCAGCCTCGGATGGGTGAAACCTCGAGCCACCGGGCCCCAGGGCCCGCTCCCTCCAGCTCTCACTCCTCCATCAGGTCGCCAATGCCTCTGTGGGGTCCAAGGCTGGGTTGACTCATCACAGCCCACACCCCTCTCAGCCCTCCCCACCGCGGCACTGGGGTCCCCCAAGTCAAGAGGGCGCTGGAGAACGTGGCCTGCCCCTGTCTCAAAGAAGCATTCCACCCCTAGGCCTGGGTATAATCCAAGAGAGATTGAGGAAAATCTAGACTGGTCCTTCCACCCAACTTGAGCAAGTCCAGGGTCGCTGGAGGAATTCCACCAAAAGGGAAAGAAATCATCTCTTCCCTTCAGAGTAGATTCCCTAACACAGCGCCTTTGTTCCGAGGCGCGGGCAAAGGCACACTGACTGAATCAGGACTCGGATCACGGGCCAGGACACCTGGATTCCAGTCGCAGATCTGCAGCCAACTGGAACTCTGACCTCGGGCACTTAACCTCTCAAAGGCCCCAGCTGCAAACTGGGGCGATGTCTCTGCCCTCTCTGCCTCCTCAGGAAGGAGGATTATTAAATGGGACGGTGGTGTGCAAGTGTCTGAGACGCCTGGAGTGGAGAGTGCCGGCTACAGGTCTAGGACGTTGTTGTTACTGTCTAACTACCGTGACACAACCTCCGAGTGACTCACCTGGCCTGTTTGCTCTCCACTCTCCCCAACCGAGGATTTAGGAGCTGTGCCTCTCTAAATGTTCCTTTCCTGCCGTCGTGCCGCTATAGGAGGCTCCGTGTACCCTGTGCTTTGTCTGTCCTGCATTGCAAGAGGGTGATCGTCCCCAAGGAGGAAACACACGAGAAGGGAGGTTGGTTAGGGCACAAGGAGCCGTCATCCTTGGGATCCTCTGGCCTCTGCTCACCCCAGCTGTCTGCAGAGTGCCTGGAGGCAGGGGCGGCCGGCTGACTCACGGATGAGTCTCTGGCCATTGGCAGACCCTGTCATGGTGGCTCTGGCTCCTGTCCAGGCTCTGACCACAAGACCACAGTTAGGGCAGTTCCAGAACTCTGGAGAAAGCAAATGACCCTGTCTCTTCATCTTTAGGGGACTTAAGAGGTCTGATTCTGCCCATCCCACCTCCCTCAGGTGCTATTAGTCACCAAGACCCCCTGGCGACCCCCCAGGGGCTTGCCTATGGCAAGTAGATTGGATGGTTGATTCCCAGTACACATTTTATCCCAAGCGATTTTATGTTCCCCTGACCAATTTCTACAATTAAATTGGGATGGGGGGGGCAGAATTCAAAGAACAACTTGAGTCTCCCATGGAGCTAGTCCTGGGAACACAGGGACAAGTATCTCTTTAAAAATACTCCCTGCATAGCAGGTCACATTGGCCTGCAGCCACAACCCCCGGGGCTGTGATCTCACCAAGCTCCGAGAAGCCAAACAGGGTCAGGCTTGGCTGGTCCCTGAGCGGGAGACCTCCCAAGCAAAACACAGGTGTTGCTGGTGAATCAGCGGGCCAGCCCCGCCCTCCTCAGAGCCAAGTTCTTCTCAGGTGTTGGAATGGAGGCTGGGATGATTCAGGGAGCTCCTATCAGGACCTGGGCAGAGGAAGGGGGCGTGGCGCGGCCGCAGTGCTGAGTGACTGCTCTTCCTCTGCCTCCACGTGTCCCAAGTGTCGACACTGTTCTTAGGAATCAGGGTGTATGTCCACTCCCTCCTCGTCCCCTGCCCAATTCCTAAGGCCAGTTGCTGTCAGCCCTCGACCTAAATTTCTCAGGCTGTCTCAACCTGTTAAGGGAGGAGGAGGAAAAGGCAGCCTCCTGCGGGGCCTGGGCTCAGGACCCAGTGGGCTCCCACCCCGAACAGCTGTGGTCTGTGGCTGCCACCAGGCTCCAGGCCTAAGCCCCCAGGACGGTCCCTTCTGGTTTGGGAAAGGCAAGGATGAAAGGGGTCCATGAAACGAGGGCTGTCATTAGCCTGTTTTACGAGCACATGGATATTCATTACACCCGAACCCCGTCATTAGAGGCTCCGCGAGAGCTCGGTCCCCTTCTTTATTGCAGTAGAGACGGAGGGAGTTTCTCCCCCAAAGGGAGCTCTGCTTCCGCTTCCGGGCAGGGGGTCCCACCCAGGACAAGGTCAGTGGCCTCCACTCCCAGGCCTGACTCTCACTGTCCCACCCCCCAAGGGGAGGGTCCACTAGCTCAAGGAGCATGTGATAGGGGCCTGGGGCTTCTTGGGGACAGGGAGGCCCAGTTCAGAGCCCAGGCCTGGAAGCCAGAGTCTGGCGCATGGGGGCAATGCCATCCCAGTATACAGTTCTTCCCAAGCCCCACTAACTGGTGGAGAGCCCATGCAGCCTCCTCCAGGAAGTCCTCCTGCCTCCTCTTCCTGGTGCTCACCACACTGCACTCATCTCCTGACTCTCCCGTCCCTTCAGACAGTAAGCCACCCGCACAGGGGCACAGTGTGCCACCTGGCAGGAGCTCAAGAGGTATGGCCGAGTTATCAGCCAGGACAGGGCAGGGCGAGTGAAGCAGGATAGAAAGAGGGGACTCTGCCATGGCCCCAGCCCTCTCTCTCTGCCTTTTCCCACGAGGCGAATGAGCTGATGGCCCAGCTGCCTTCTCAAGGCCACGGTCGGGGGCAGACTGGAAAATAAACCATCTGCCACTGTCTAGGCAGTACCCCCGAGTACCCCCTAAATTTAATCCCTGCGCACACATCCCATCGAGCAGCGAGTTGGGTCTCCCCTTGCAATCTGCCCCCTTCTTGCCCCCACAGAGGTGACCACATCACTGTAGGGAACACCCGGTAGCAAAGTCCAACGGGGGCAAGCCCACTGTCCCAGGCCAGCCCTGGGAGGACCTCATGTGTGACAGGACGGAGGAGGGGCGGGGGCTTCCCTCATCCCCATTAGGGCCAGAAGCGCCCGCGGTGATAGGTTGGCGCCCACCCCGCTGGTGCAGGCCTTCGAGGCTGAATGGAGCGTGGCCAGACCCCACAGAGAGGAGCAGGGGCTCCCGAGCTGGCAGATTAATCAGCTGTCGTTTGCATTCATTAAAGGCCCCTTGCTCGTGTGCTCTGCGGCCTCAGATGCCAAGGCAATTAACTGCTCACAGCAAAAAGTTCTGGGGAGAAGTTTGTCCCGGCTCCCTGCGGCACAGCCTAGGCATGGGCCTGGCATTCTGGAATCCCAGACTCCTCGGGTGGAAGGCCTCTGAGGCCCAGCCGCACGGGGACCCTGCCCTGGACTAGAGCGCGGTGGCCTTTGATCAGGAGGCGGGGCGAGCCCTGTGCTGCCAGCATGCAGCTGTTCCTTGACTCCCTCTGGGCTTCTGCCTGCTATCACCCTGTCCCCTTTCCCCCTGTCTCCTCACGCCCATGGGCACTGTCACCTGGGCCCTGCTCAGCGTTGTGCAAAGACCCATTTCAACACCTTCTGAGAATGACGATGTTCCCCGCAGTGGCCGGAAGCCAAGCACCGCAGCCGGCCCCCAGCCCAGCTCTCCCGCTGCACGCAAACCTTCTCCTCGCCTGGGGAACTCAGCTGAGCCACCCACCCACTAAAGGGGCAGCGCAGTGACCCAGGGTCAGCCGGCCCTGCCAGAGCAGGCCAGGACCTCCCTTCCTCCCCCTGGGGTTATGTCAGTCCCCAAAGCACTCCAGGCACGAAGGGAGCAACTGCGAGCTCAGGGTGGAGTTTACTGAGCTAAGTCTCGGTTGTTTTTCATTGTGATTGCCAAGCTCTCCAGATTGGCATTTGCCTGCTGGGCACTGTAAAAAGTGACACAACAGGGTGAGAACGAGCCCTGGTCCCGGCTGATGGCCGCAGGGCCCAGGCCCCCAGCAGGCCCTGGTGGGCCATGTTTGCTCTTCCTTTGGTGCAGATAAGGAGCCTGGTTTTGACACAGGCAGGCAGGGACACAAAGGCCCACCATACTGGCCCTGGCACGGCTAAGGCCCGTGAGGATGGCAGCTTGTCAGAGATGGCAGCGCGCTTGGGCATCTCTGAGGAGAGAACACAGAGGAAGTCACCTGGCTGCAGGCCTCCCGCTGGAACCAGGGCCCTGGGACCCACCAACCTGGGCCGCCCCGCATGCCTTCCTCTGGTCTGCAGGCTACAGGGGAGAACCACAGTTCTCTCGTCTCTTCCCCGAGTCCCTGAGGTCCCCAGGCACCTGGAGGACAAGCACCCACCTCCTCCCATAGCGTCGGCAGCGGGAGAGCACAGTCTGGGGAAAAGAGCGCCAAGGGTCTGTCCAGAGCCCACAGATGCTCCCTGCGTGCCCAGCCTCCATCCCTGCCCTCCTCCCCAGGATCTCGAAGGCTCAGAACAGCATGCGCAGGGTCAGGGGCCACTTGTCGTGGCTCTGAGTGGGGCAAAGGGAAGAGGCTGGGTACATGAGCCCTCGGGCCTCCAAGTCCTGGCCCAGCCCCTCCAGCGCCCAGGGGCCCAGCCAGTCCGAATGATCTGACCTGGGTTGGGGGGGCCACGGGGGAACGGTGATCCCATGGGCGCTCCAGGGTCTGGAAGAGACAGGGAAGGGGACACTGCCAGGAATAAGAGCTAGGATGGTTCCCGCCATTGCTGCCACCACAGGTCTGATGAGGAGTCCCCTTCCCTGGCGCAGACACCTCAGGGGAGTGTGGTAGGAAGGTCAGGAGCAGAGTGTAGCGTGCATATGAATCACCTCCGGTTCTCGTTAAAAGGAATACTCTGATTCACCAGGTCAGGGTGGAGATTCTGCATTTCTAATGAGCCCCCAGGTGCTGTGCTCTGAGGCCCCCACTCTGGGAGCAGGGCCCGGCGCTGGGGCCAGGCTAGCTGTCGGTGCCTCCAGAAAGAGCGAGACGTGGTTTGAGCGGGACTTAGACTGTTTCTGCTCATTGTCCCACTTCCTAACGAGCACAGGGGTTCATGGAGCCGCCGGATCTTGCCAGCATCTTTTCTTGTTCAACATTCCTGACCTTTCTTCCAGAGAGTCCCTTCTTCTCCTTCCTCCTTTTCACAGGGCAGCCCAAGGCCTGGGCCCGTTGCGGGAGGGAAAGAAGAGGTGCGAAAGTGGGGACTATGCTTTCTCTCCCCACCACAGCTGAGCATGGAAACCTAACATAGGGCAAAGGATGGAGACGAAGCAGAGAACAGACCCCGGGAATCTGACCCCCACCTGCTGCTCTCTGCTTCCCCCAAGGGCCCCTCCCTGCTCCCCTCCCTGCCCCATCCCAGTCCAGGCCTCATCTCACAGATGGCACCGGGGAGGGCAGGGTAGCCCGCTTCCTGGTTGGCAGTAGAGGGCAGAATCGGTCGGGGGCGGGGGTGGAGGGGCACCTCTTAGCCAGGTAGAAGGGACAAGGAAGGATTGCTAGAGCCAGGGGCAAGAGGAGACTGCTGAGCCAGATGCTCTGCAAAACTGGGGAGCCCCCCTGCAAGTATAGCCACCCCGGGAGCCAGGGGTGTGGGATTCTGGACACTGGCGCCCCCTGCTCACCCGGCAGCCAGGCTCTGGTGGGATTGCCTCTCCCCTCACACTGGCCTCCCCAGTTCCGCCCCTTCACCCCTCCTGGGGGTGCAGCCACCCAGCCAGAAAGACTGGGTGCTGGAGATGAGAGATGGGGAGAGATAGGGCCTGGGCTGAGGAGTTAGGCCTGAAGCTCCCTCCTTCCTGCTTGGGGTGCAGTTTCCCAAGCCCTGTTTGTTTTAGAGATTAACTGCACCTTCTCCTAATTGTTGTGTCTTGCCTCTTACATACCCAGCCCGCCTCCTGGTGGACTGTCTCCTCTCCCCTCCCCTCCAGTACAGCCCCCCAGGTCTCAGACCCCGGTGGGTAATGGAGCCCTCAGTCCTTATTCGCAGCCCTCAGCCCTAACCAGGCATCTGTTTGTCTTGGCCCCCTGCCAGGGGCCTGGAGCGTCCCGCACCTGCTTTGCCTGATCCCACGGCCCCCGGCTTCAGCCTCGCCACCAACCCCCTTCCCCATTGCCCCTTCCCTGGTGCTCCCCCGCCACGCTCAGCGCCGGACACACGCAGCGAAAGGCTGCTGGGAGAGGAGTGTGCAAGCGCGGATGTGGCTGTGTGCGGGTGTGCGAGCACACTGCAAGCGTGCGAGCCTGTTGTGAGTCTACGTGCATGAACGTGTGTGACTCGCGCTCCCCCAGCCCCGGCCCTCTCAGATGCAGCCCCAGCCTCTCCTGTCTCAGCCTCTGCCACTCCCATGCCCACCACTTCCGGAAAAGTCTCGCCACTGTTGCGCTCCCTTGCTCCCATCACCAAGCATTTTCTGGCCAAGGGTCCACCTGACAGCAGCGCCAGCCGCGTCCCACTTGCTCCCTACCCGGGGTGCCCTGTCTGATCCCTGGGGCTAGACCCCCATTCCGAGCCCCTCCCCCTGGGACAACAGCTCTTGCTCCTGGGCCTCCTCTGTGTGCCCTGGGTCTCCGACTGTTAGAGTGTGTGTCTCCACGGGATGGAGGGAAGGAGAAAGTGAGCGAGAGAAGGAAGGAGGCTGGGCTCAGATGGTGTCATTAAGAGATATTAATGCCCCTCATCAAGGCATATTAATAAACATGATGTGCCACTCGCTCCGCGCACCCCGGGTGAGTACAGGCCCAGCGGGACAGGCCCCACGTTCACAGCTGAGTAACCTCCAAGCCCACGGCACAGCCATTAGCCTCATGAGGCTGGCCCTGCTAGGGGACTTCACAGCATGGGTTCCAGGGCTCCGAGACTGGACAGAGGCAGCGTCCCCATCCTCACCCCCCTGCACTCCCCCCACCGCACCCCGGCAGCCACCGGGCCTTTCACTGCAGAGTTCAGCCCGGAGCTCAGCTCAGTAATGACCCTTACACTTGGACAGCACTGTGGGCCTTTAGAACATTCCATTTCCTAATTGCATCTTCACAACTCTGTGAGGAAACCAGGGCAGGTATCGTTATCATCGCCACTTTATAGGTATGGAAACCGAGACGCTGTGAAATAGTGTCTTGCTCAAAGTCATGTAGCTAATTGGTAATGACATTGGACTGAAGCCCAGGCTGCCCTGTAGGGGAACGGCTGTGTTAGACGCCGAGTCGCTCCTCCAGTGGGGCTGCTCCAGTTGGATGGCTTCATTTCCCTAGTTCTCGTGGCTGCCAGAAATCAGACCACGAAGCACAACTCCTCCAGCAGGGCAGCAGGCCTCTGCCATCCACGTCGGGGGGGTCCCACACCTTAGCAGGGGAATTTCCTGGAAGGCAGAGACCGGAGTGAGTGAACTCATGTAAAGACCCTGACGAGATGCCTGCCACACAGCATGCGCTCCCCGAGAGGAGGTGCCCCATTCCCTGCGTGGTGACCACTACATAAACAGTGACTTACCAGCCCCTAGGGAGGCTGGGGCAGGTGGCAGGCTGCACAGCCCGTTCTTTTTATTTGCTTTTCAGCATTGCAGTCTGGGCCCGCACAGCAAAGTGCAAAATTAGCATTCACCGTGACAGCCACAATGGTGTTTACAATCACATAAGGTATGCCCCATGTAGTGTGTTTAAGAAGACAAGAACTAACGTTCTAAGAAGATGGCTATCCAAAATAGTTAAGATAAAAGGAATTGGGGAGCTAAAAATGCAAGATTCAAGATATCAGGGAAATGTATTTATGCGGACACCCAGCTCCCTACAGGGTTTCAGATAAGTGAGGCATTCTGGTGACTTCACGTTGTTACCAGAAGCTTCAACTTCTGTTCTGAGTATCTTGAAAGAGCAGCCTTTAATCTAAACTGACGCCAGTGCATGGTAATCATATTTAGCTGCCAGCTTTTGATATTTGCCTTCGACCTATACTATTTCTTGCCTACTTCTAAGTGGAACAGGTTTGCTAAAACCCTGCATTGTCTTCTTTATCCCTTCCCTTCCTCCCACCCTCCGCTTCCCCCTTCCCCTGAGCCACATCCAGAGAATGAGCGACCTATTCTTTGGCACGGGCAAGTGTCAAAGGGAGGTGGCACCACAGTTTCCTGTGGCTCAACCCACTCTCTGAGCTTCAGGGACTGAAAGTAACTCGGGCAAGTTTCCCCAAGCAGAAGGTCCCCGAGAGCAGACAGACAGGAGTCCCAGACAGTGCAGGTCCCAGAGGGGCCAGGGGCTGAAAGCTGGCACTTGTGTGACAAGAAGCTTTGGAACCCAGTTGCAAAGAAAGGAGGAATGTTCTCAGGGCAGTTATCTCTGTGTGGTTGAGCCAGGGGATTCCTTTTCTTTTAGTGCTTTTCTCAGTTTAAATATTTTCCATAATATAATAAACAACATATAGTCCTTTTATGACCTGAAACAAAAGGTTACTGTTTGTAAAAGGGAGGTGCTTGGGGTCAGGGGTCCCAGACTCACCTGCTCTGAGTGAGGCTGTTAATGATGAAATTCAGCTGCATCCTGCTCTGACCTGCCATGTGGCCAGTGTCCCAAAGCCTGGCCCCACCCACATCCTTTCCGGACTGCAGAGGCAGCTCAGCCAGCCTCCTCTGGTGACCCTCCTGGGACACAGTTCCTGAGCATTTGGAAAACAGAAAAGGCCTTGCTCGGGATCCGTGGACCCAAGGTTTAGGTTGCTGATAGCTTTGACTCTCAGAAATCAGAAGCATTGCCTGCATTGCAGCCTCACCCCAGCCAGGATTCCAGCCTTACCTTGAGGCTCTTGCAGACACACGTGGTGATTCTGGCTGCAGCAGGCTGCCAAGTCATTCAAAATCTCCTCATACGTCCTTTACACATTTACACACTGCTTAGGCAGCTTCCTCAACTTAAGCTCCTCTTCCCCTCTCCTTTCTTGTCCATTGGAGAACTGAAAATCTCCTACACATCCTTCAAGGCCCAAAGTATACCTTCCTTTCAATAGCTTTCTACAATCACCACCACCCCCAGCGGTTGTCTTCCTTCACCTCAGTTATTTAGGCATGTAATAGGTATTTCTTTGTTCACCTGTCTGCCCCACTAGGCCATGAGCTCCTTGATCCCAGGAACTGTGTCTTATTTACATTTCCATCTCCAACACAGAGCCGCTCATTCATTCATTTACCCGCTCCCCGGCCATCATTCCTCAGGGCCAACTCCGTGCTAGAAACCAGCAAAACACAGAGGTACAAGACAGTGTGACTTAGTCAGCAACCACACACACTTCCACGTGGCCTGGGACAAAGGGCCTGGACAGCCTGTACTTTTTAAGCCACAGACAGCCTTGACCTTGGCCTTGGGAAATCTTCCCGCTTAACCCAGTGGTCACGGAGGGTGGTGAGGCTCTGGGTGAAGCTCCTCTCATCCTGTGAAACTGCTTACTCCAAGAAGCAAATCATTCTCCCTCAGCCACACCCCGCTCCACCCCACTTTGGCATCTGGAGACCCGGGGAAGTAACCAACTCCAGATCTGAAGCCAAACTAGGAATCAAAACCCAGGGGTCCTGTTGCCAGTCTGTGCCAGGATACCAGCTCTGCTGCCGGTAGGTTCCATTGGCATCTTCTCAAGACAGTATTCACCATGCTGTCCCCACTGCCCATAAAGGTGCCAGGAAGAGGCCTATCAGGTCTTTGATGTTGACATTTCTTGAGGGAAACTGGTGCACAAAATAATTGGCCATTCTGTACCCTGGAGTCTAGAGTGCTCCACTCCCAGGAGGGCTCGGGTCTGTGTCTCCTTCTTAACACTTCTCACGGACTTCATTCCACCCACCTCGGTGGCCGTCCCTCTTTTCCCCAGCCCCGGGGCAGAAGAGCAGGCCATGGGGTTAATTGACTGGATGCCCTCTCCCAGGAGCAGGCCCCAGTCTCCCAGGTTGGTTCTTCTCCAGGCTGGCATTTGGCGGCCTGGCAGACACAGCCCCTGGGGATCTCAGAGCCTGGGAGCTGTCAGGCCTTCCACTCACTTCCCCTTTGTTAATTGCAGAATACACAGATTGCTGGGTAGCACTTTCCAATCCTGTGCCTTTTCCTAGATCCTTTGCCACTTGGCAGCTTGTAGGCAGCTGTGCAAAACAGCAAGGAGCTTTCTCATTTGGTGCCAGTGTCAGAGAGCTTGGAACTCTGTTTCTATTTTCCTTTTTTTTTTTTTTTCCATTTCCCCCACGCGCTCTGTTTTGCTCATTTCTTCTTCCACTCCCCCTTATCTTTTCCAGGACACCTTTCTGTGCTTCTCCTTTCCAGTTAGGGACTCTCCCGATGCCCATCCTCCCACCCCACCTCACCCTTGCCCCAAGAGATCAAAAAGTGAAACTTCCCACTTAGACAGGAGTTTTCAGGCAGGCAGAAGTGATTGAATCCTCCTGTCCAAATGGGAAGAGGTGGGTGAAGAGATTAAATCACCTCCCTTGCTCAAGGAAATGGGCTGCTGACCCTGTGCCCTGGGGGACAGCGAGCCTGAGTACCTGGGGCCTTCGCAAACGCCCACATAGACGGGCATTTGCCTGCAGGTAATTGAAGGAGAATGAGGGGACTGCACTGGCATCCCTGCAGAGACCAGCAATGAGCCGGCCCCGTCCCCACCTCTAGCCAAAGAGCCTTTTACCTAAGGGGCTCCCCAGGGCGAGGGAGGGGTGTCTCTGGACCCTCAAGTCTATGAAAGGCCTCAGCAAATGCAGCTCTCTGGCTATCCCCATGGTGACACAAAGGATAGAGTTTGGAAGTGGGGCTGACTAAACTGGCAAGGGCTAGGGGACAGGCCAGGGTGCCCACAATGTGTACCGCACCCACTGTGTGCCAAGCATCTCTCATGGGCTACAAACTGAGGCAGGATGCAGGCCCTGCCCTTGAGAAGCTGGAGCTTCTCTGGTTTCTTTCCAGTCCGATAGGGCTAACGACCTCTGCCCTTCCCATGCACGGGATGTTGTGAGAGCAATCGGTCGGATCGCTGTCCAACTACATCCATGCTGATTTGTAATTTCTGCAATTGCATTTGACCCTTGAACAACTCAGGGGTTAGGGGCACAGTCAAAAATTCAAGTACATACAAAGAATTCAAACCAATCAGCAGGAAAAAAACAATCCCATTAAAAAGTGGCCAAAAGACATGAACAGAAGTTTGTCAAAAGAAGATAGAAAAATGGCCAACAAACATGAAAAAATGCTCAACATCACTAATCATCAGGGAAATGCAAATTAAAACTACCATGAGATACCACCCCACCTTACCCCACTCAGAATGGCCATTATTAAACAGTCAAAAAACAATAGATACTGGCTTGGATGCAGAGAGAAAGGAACACTTATACACTGTTGGTGGGACTGCAAATTAGTTCAGCCTCTATGGAAGACAGTATGGGGAGTCCTCGGAGAACTACCACTGTATCCTCTCCTGTGCTTCCCACCAGTAAGGACCAGAGCCAGCCTCTGCTCAGACCCCACAGGTGTGGCGTCTGTGTTCCTCAAACACTGGGCTCATACCCCGCCCCTGAAGGGCACTTCCCCAGCCCAGCAACCCTGGGCAGCGCCTTGGGCTACAGATTCTCTCTCTTACCCCCTGAGACTTACCCGAATCTCATCCACCCGAGAGAGTTCTAGCTTTCTAGGGTGACCGCAGGCTGGATGCGATATTCTAATCCATGAAGGTATTTTAGAAGAGCTGATATCAGGTTGCGGTGGGGGGGGGGGGTCCCTTTTCTACTGCAGCCCCAGCACTCCAGATAATAGCTGTGTATTTTAGTATCAGTGCCTTCCAGAGAAACGGGATTGTCGTGATGTCACAGAAAGAGCACAGGACAGCACTGAGGTCTAAAGGCAGGAGATCTTGAGCCAGCCCATCTCAAAGGCCTCGGGGTCTAGGGCCCCTTCCTCTTTGGACATTCTGGGATGTTCCCTCTCACGGCTAGTGTGGCTGGGGACAAGCAGTTTGACCTCTTTGGAGCCCAACTTTCTCACGTTTTAGAATTTAGTTTCCTAAGGTCCCTACCAGGTGTGATTTTATGGTAGAGATGTCATCCCCTCCAGGGCTGGCGAGTGAGGGAAGGCTATGGCCGGAGGGAGCTTAGCCAAGTTTCAAGCCAAGCCTCGTAAACAACGGCCACGCTGGCCACACAGCATGTGGGGGCCTCTGCCACCGGATCCTCTCCTGTGCTTCCCGCCAGCAAGGACCAGTGCCTGTGCATAGGACCAGCTGGGGATGGGGCTGCTGAACAGCCTAAGTACCATCAGTGCCCAGTCAAGCACAGGGTCGGCGGGGTTGCTGGGGACGGCGGCAGGGGGGCTGGTGGCTCGCCTCGTGAACCCAACCCAAGGGTTTGCACAGTCTCTGCCAAGCTGGCCCCAGCTGATGAGAACAAGCTCCCCGGGGTGGAGGGGAGGGGAAGGACAGGCTTCCCACCCTGCCCAAGCCTGCACATCAGACTTTCCAGCCAGCTCGGCTCAGCACAAACCGACTCCCTGACCCGCCGGGCCCCAGCCCCCAGCCTCACCCCCTCCCTGGCCTCTCTCTGGGTGGGACCCAAGCCCGTGGGGAATTGGGAAGAAACAGCCAGCCTAGGTTGCTATTGTTTTGTTTAAACAAACCGCTGGCTGGGCTGACTTGGAAAGGAAGGAGGGGAGGCTGAGGAGCCTGGAGCAGCTGGGGCTGGGCCGGGCTTCTCTGAGCGCAGCCCCCAGACTGTATCTTGCTAGGGTGGCCAGAAGGGCTGTTTGGGGAGAGCAGGGCTGCTAGGTCTCTGTTGAGTCCTCACCTCCTGTCCTGGAAGAGATGGGCATGGAGAAGAGGGGCTTCCACCCCCCAAGCCCATGTCCTTATCCCAGGCCCAGCCTCTCAGCCCCTGGCCACACCTGGAAAATGGAAAATGCCAGCCCTGGGTAATGCCAGGCCTGAAATGGGGGCGGGGGCAGGGCGGGGGTGGCAGGGCACTACGCTGAGAGAGGGACAAGGCAGAGTCAGGTGTGCACCACTGTCGGTGGGGGGACTGAGTTCGAAGGCTGCCCGGATGGGAGAATGCAAGGATGTTAAAGGAAAGAGATCTCACCCACATCGGGGAAGAAAACAAAGTATGAGGGGCTCTCATGGGGGAGGTGTCCACCCTTCCCCAGCCTCCTGCCCCTTCTCCCAGCCAGAGGGGACCTGGACCCATAGGAACCAGCCCGGGAAAAGGGGTATCTGGTCAAGAGGCCCAAAGCGAGCGCGGTAGTAGACAAGCTGCCGCCCAAAGGGGAGGAGACCAAGTGGGTTCTGGAATGGGCAAGTCGGGCTCTAGTTCTGTAAAAAGGAAGCCGCAATCTATGGGCTGGGTCTCACCCTCCCCCAGCCTTCCCTCCCCCCACTGCTCACACTCTCCCCATCCTCCCAGCACCCCGTGAGCACCTCTGGGAGGCTCAGGGGAAAGGTGGCCAGGGCACAGTTAGGTGTTGGCAGACTCAGTTAAGAGCCACGCTAATCGCCTTCATTAAGGCTATAAAACCCCACACCTAGGGGCCGCAGGGTCCCTGGCATGGCCCGGGGCCCCAAGCCCTGGCACGGACCCAGGGCCCTGGCTCCAGTCCCTTTCATCCGAGCATCTCCCAGTCCTGCACAAACAATAATTAGCACCCGCCCCCAGGATCACCTCATTATCCCACAGACACTGAGGGGAGGGGAGGAGGGAGGGAAGGAGGAGAAGGAGGGAAACTGAGGCTGTCCCAGTGGCCAAAGAAACTGCCCCAGGGTTGTGGGCTGAGTCAGCCGGAGGGGGTGGGGGCAGAAGCTCCTCCTGCCTGCCTTCCTCTCCCGGTGGCTCAGACGGCCACTGGCCTAATGTTCTAAAGCAGCGGTCCCCAACCTTTTTGGCACCAGGGATCGGTTTCATGGAAGACAGTTTTTCCATGGACCTGGTGGGGGGTGGGCAGGGGATGGTTTCAGGAAGATTTGGCAGCGATGCCAGCCATGGGGAGCGGCTGTAAATACAGATGAAGCTCCACTCATTCGCTCACCCTCAGCTCACCTCCTGCTGTGCAGCCCGGTTCCTAACAGGCCACAGACCAGTACCAGTCCGCAGCCCGGGGTTGGGGAACCGCAGTTCTAGAGGCTCCAAAGAGAGCGGAATCCTCCCTCCTGAGAGGATGGGCTGATTAGCAACCGTCAGCGCCTCCCTTAGATCTGACCAGAGCCCACAGGTTGGCAGTTATGTCCTGTGCCCAGTCTCGGGCGCAGATGGTGATCACAGGGCAGCCCTTTGGGAAGTGTGATATCAGGACTGCCCTGAGGTTGGGTGGTCCATCCTCACCTCCAGGCCACCCTCAGCAACATCTGTGTCTGTCCCCTCTCCCTGGATCCCCTGAGGTACCCATTCCAAAACCCCACAGCCCCATCTCCCAAGAGCACCCGTACATCCTCCCCCTCTTCCACCCCACTCCCTCAGCAGGACTGAAGTGTGCCCAGGAGTAACCCACGGCCCTGTGTGTCTCTCATTTCAGGGCTCTGACATGAAGAGAGGGAAGATTCAGGGCCAGGAGTTAACAGGTGAGTAAGACCCTCCAGCGCCCCGGCCCCTAGCCGGGGCATCAGTGACAACCCCAAGAATCTTGAATGCAGGTGGGTGCAGTGCTCATGCCTGTACTCCCAGCACTTTGGGAGGCTGAGGCAGGAGGATCTCTTGAGCCCAGGGAGTTAGACACCAACCTGGGCAACACAGCGAGACCCCATCTCTACAAGAAACTCTAAAAAATGGTTGGGTGTCATGGCGCAACACCTGTAGTCCCTCCCAGCTACTCGGGAGGCTGAGGCGGGAGGATCGCTTGAGCCCATGAGTTTGAGGCTGCAGTGAGCTACGATCACACCACTGCACCCCAGCCTTGGTGACAGAACAAGACCCTGTCTCCAAAAAAAAAAAAAAAAAAAAATTTCTTGACAATATAACTCCATACTGCTGCTTCGCAATGTGCAAACCCAACCCAAGAGTTTCCTTGTATGCCCTGATTTCATCTCCACAACTGCCCCTTAAGGTCACTGTCATCAGTGTCTCCATTTTAAAGAAAACGAAACTGAGGCATAGATAGACCAACCTGCACCTGTCACACAGCTGGCTAGTGAGGGGTGGAGCCGGCATCACAACGCAGGGGTCTGTCTGCCTGGAGAGCTTGCAACCTCTTCCCGCCCCCGTCCTACCCCCAGCTCCTCCCCCGCCCCGAGTATGCCCTTGACTCAGCTTGGAGGGGATTCTCAGATGCTGAGCTGGCCCCTGGGAAAAGCCTCACGGTCTGGCGAGGCAGCATGGGCTTGGGCACAGAGAGGCCTGGGTTCGAATCCCAGCACAAACACACCCTGTCGGCCTGGCTTAACCTCTCAGAGCCTCAGTTTCCTCATCCAAAAAATGGAGATCACACCCACCTAAGCGAGTTGTGGGGAGGATGAAAGAGACATCGTATGCGGAGGCAGGTAGCCCAGGGCCTGGCCCGGGACAGTGGCTCAGCACATGGGAACCCCTCCCCCTCCCCCTCAGGCCTCACGTTTCTACCTTTGGAGGTTTCCAAGGGGGGTTCTTCAGGAGAGCCCTAGCGAGGGGGCAGTCTCCCTCTCCCTGAGGACGGATTCCCGATTGCACGGAACCTATGAGTCCTCACGTCAGACGTGTCCGCACAGAACTGCAGTCACCAGGCTTCGGCAGCATGGAATATGCCCACCCTTGGGTGCACTCGGCAGCCCACACGCCCGGTGGCCTTCCCGAAAGTTGGCCCGTCACGCCGGCCCCCCACACCCAAGCACACAGGAGACTCTCCAGCACCCACCATGCCAGGAAGTCTTTCTCAGCGCTGGCAGAGTTTGGGAAGAAACACCAACAGAGACCCTCCAAAACAGTGTCAGGCCGTTTACACAGCAGCTCTTCTCATGCATGCATCTACCCCGGGTATAGACCCTGAACCACACGAACTCACACAGCTCCCGGCACACCCTGCTCTGTTCTCACTCTGAGCTTGTGCACACA
>RJWJ010006502.1:0-62230 GCA_004363605.1 Indri indri | reverse complement strand
AGCCCCAGTAGGGGTGAGAAAACTGCAAAGAAGAAACTACTTAGAGGTTGTACCTTGTACCTTTAACTGCACAATCTAAGCAGTGGGGTGGCCAGTGATTTCTCTGAATACCTAAGCATAACTGCAGTCAGCCACTCAGACTTGGAAAAGAGTCATCCACCAGCAAGGACATTGAGGGCTACCGTCCAATCCTTCTTCTGGTCTGTCCCCAAATGGCGCAGCAGCATCTACCAGGCTAGTCAGGAGATAAAAGGAAAGGAGGAGAGTAAGGCTGTTGTGTTGGGAGTTTCTATGGGTGCTACTCCAAATTTGCTCATGTAAACACACATCTGGTTCCCAAAATCTGCGGTCCTTATATTTTATTTATTTACGAAGCCCTCCACGGTGCTGCTATAGGCTCAGAGTCCTACCTTCGAATGATGAAGACAGCTAATAAATTTCTCTCTGGCTTGGGAGAAAATGACCTTCAACTATAACTGAGCCAATAGTAGACCTGGAAATTTGCCTTCAAAAATGACTTGTTCATACGTTTTGTCTTGACCAGCACTCTCCCTTCTAGAAATGTCTTCATCCAATTTGGCTGAGAAACATGAAAAGGTCTCACACCCATCACTCCACCCTTTGTGAAAATCTGCGGAAGGAAAAGAGAAAGGGTAAACAGTACACCGGCTTTATTGAAGACATTCACCATATAGAATCATCACACAGTTCTTCCAGAGTTCTTTGTAGGCCAAAGTTAGTGGGCCGGCTTGATGACTGGGCTGGCTCAGGTTCAATTTGTGGGAAATGTCAGGTTAGATGTGGAGATTCTATTTATTTGTAAGAGTATAAAGTGAGGCTGCTAGAATAATTTGACTAGTCAAATTTCATCAACATTTAAAGCAGCCATATTTCGTGTGTGGCGGTATTTGATGACACATATGACATTTGTAATAATAGTAGCAGCTAACATTTCATGAGCATGCACAATATACCAGGCACTGTGGTATTTGTCACTTAACTTTTACAAGCAAATGTTGAAGAGTTTAGTGATATAAGATTCAAACTCCTACTACTACTGAGTCAGAATAATAATCACCAAAGTCCTTATAGCGAAATGAATTTGGAACAAATCTGATAGAAAAAACTTTGAAATTTTCCTTTGTGTCAAATTATCAATCCGGCAACATTCCTGGGGGCACCACAGAAGGCTGCGTAGCGCATAACCTGAGAGGCCTGGGATTTTTTCAAGCCGGAAGTGCCTTGAATGGCCACGCATTTTCTTACTCTTGTCCTTTTTGTTGTTAAAATTAATTATTCTATTTCCTGACTCTTTCCTGTCTTTAGTATTTTGTGGCCATCTGGTAAATCTCAATGCCATTGCCTCCACTCCTACTGGTGTGTAAAAGTGAGATACACCACAGCACGAAGCTGAACTTCACTCCAGAAACCCTGGAGGAGTAACTTCCCATTTGAGTGTAATTATTCAGGGAATGCCTATTAGTATATCATGGGAAGGAGTTGGTGGAGAAAGGAGTTAAGAAGATCGTTCTGTTAGGTAGGAACACAACTATCCAATGCTTAGAAAATTTTTCTTCTCCATGTGAGCTTGCATCAGTCATTACTCATCTCCCATCTTCTATGAGATTTAATAAGGTTAGGGAAATCTCCCAATCATTTATATCTTAGTTTTCTTTTTAATTAATCTAAAACCCCAAAGCCAAAATCTCGGGGAGGTTAAATACAGGTGGAACTAACAGTTATCATTATTATCTTCATTTACAGATCTGGAGGCTCAGGGTAGAAGAGTCTAAATACTTGTCTGAGGTCTTAGAGTTGGAGTAGAAGGAAGAGTCAGGAATTGACCCCTGAACAGCTGAACTCTGAAGCACTGAGAGAGACACCCCTAAGCAAGGCAACAAAAGCATGAATACAGGTAAAGATAAGAGTTTGAAAGTGGTGTGACCCACACAGCTAAGCCTTTGGGAGTCAATGAAAGGATAACTCAGAAGAAGAAACCCTTTGGATTGGGCGTCGAGCTAAAGCAAGGCAGCAATGAGAAAGAAATGGGAATTCCTCTGATATCTGAGAACCTTCTTACTGTCCAGGGTTGCCAGCCAAACCGAGCACGGCCAAGCCTCTTGCCTCCCATGGTTGCCATCTGCCACACAGCTCTGGCCAAGCCCAAACTTAGCCTGTCTCTTTTCTAGAGTTCCTTGTTTTTGCAAAGTCACCCCAAGGTGAGCCACAGAACGGTGTCCTCTGAATTACTGCGCAGCCCCAAACAAACGACTTTTCTGAAGAAGAGATGACAGCTGCCGAGGAAGCCGCTCACGGGGAGGAGGCGCATGCTCACGCACCTGCCCACTCTTCCCGCATTTCCAAGCAGGGCATGTCAGCTGCCCTCTCCTCCTCATCTGGAAAAAAGAGGAGAGGAGTGGCAGCTTATTAAAACCTGGCGCAGTGCCAGCCTCACTCAAGCTGTCTTTGTTATTCTATCTTATGAAGCACCTTGAAAATAAACAGTGACTGTCTCCTATCATGTATGTAGTATTTAGCAAATTGGAAGTGCTTAATAAAAGTCAATGAATCCTACATAAATCATGATTATTAATATATTTGTTTGATGCAAATTAAATGTGCAAATTAATAAGAAAATTAACATCTTGAGATCTTCAGCCTTTCACTGAATAATTATTGTATCGAATTGAATAATTATTTTAATGCAGATTCATGGTAAGTAATATTCATTATGAATACACATTAAAATGATTTTGAATGCATAATTATACTTTGCAGAGCACTGATTCTAAATGAATGGACAATTAATTTTAGTTTTAGCTTTGCCATATCTCATTTAAATATTTTTTAGTGATGGTTCCGTAACCAGGATAGCATGTAATCTACAGATTGTCACCTGCCCTTTCTATTAAAATAATTAAATAAATGCTAGCATTAAAATTATACAAAGAGTGGATAGAAGAAAACTTTAGTGTGGGAGAGTTTTTTCTTGTCCATTTATTACTGGATTTTATAATTTATTATTTTGACGTAATTTTAGATTTTTAGAAAAGTTACAATAATAGTCAAAGAATTCTTGTGTATCTACCCAGATTCCCTAACTTTTAATAGTTTACTATACATGTTTCATCTCTTTTTCTTTACACGCACACTTGAATATATAATATATGTATAAATTATATTTTTCTGAACCATGTAAGAGTAAGTTGTAGTCATGAAGCTATGATGCCCATTTACCACTTACATTACCACTATAATTACCAAAACCAAGATATTAACAAAATATCATTCAATATTACTATCAAATCTGTAGGGTTTATTCATATGTCATCAGTTGTCCTAATAACTTCCTATAAATGAGAAATGAATTAATGTCCACACTTACTTTTTTTAAAATAAATCTTAGTTGTATATCTCTCTAAATATAAAACTAATGTTTGGATTAATAGAAAATAATATTTCACCAGCTATCATTATAGGACCATATATGTGACTGAAAGATTAAGCAATGTCATGACAGGGTCCCTCCCTTCATCAATATGTGTGGTTGTAATAAATGAGTGAATGAAAAAAAGATTAAAGCTTAACAGTGTTACTTTATTTTTAAACGTTTTAAACTATCATTTAGCTCTAATGACAAATTATTTTCAAAATTCTAGTACAAATCCCTGGTTGGTTGAACATGAGTGAGAAGGAATTACCTGGACAGAAGGCCCCCTGAAAAGGGCATAACAGTAGGAGGTGGCCCACCCCATAGGAAATGACCCCCCTCCAAGTATTTTTGACATGTAGTCTACTGTCAAGAAGTGATGGAAAATGAGATAGCCCCATGTCAAAGGACCTTATGCTAGAATACTGAAGTTTCCTTTGGTACACAGAACATGGGTGATTTGTAGTTAAGTGGAGTATGTGTGTAATGTTTATGTTTATTTTTTCATGAATTCCCTGTAGTGTGAAGAGGAGAAACTAATCACTAATTTTGGCATATAAATTATTAGATCACTTTTGGAAAGAATTTGCAATAATTATTCAACTAGTTTAACCTTTGATTCAGAAATTCAATGCCTAGCATTTTTCCCCAAAGAAATAATCCTAAGTACAACAAAAACCTTAGACACAAAAGTGTCCATTACATCATGATTCATAATAGTAAAAGCAAAAACAACTAAAAATCTAAAAGTACAGGAAAAGCAAGGCAAATTATTATATATCCACAAGATATGCAATTTATGTACTGGTATACAGCGGTAAATAAAATCTATTAATTAAAAATGCATTGTCAAAGATTAGATGGCCATATGAGGATGGTTTTAGAATTCTTATTCAATAAACGGTGCTGGGAAAATTGGACAGCCACATGTAGAAGACTGAAACAGGATCTGCATCTCTCACCTCTCACAAAAATCAACTCACAGTGGATAATGGACTTAAACCTAAGGCATGAAACTATAAGAATTCTTGAAGAAAATGTTGGAAAAACTTTCATAGACATCAGCCTAGGCAAAGAATTTATTAAGAAGACCTCAAAGGCAATCACAGCAACAACAAAAATAAATAAATGGGACCTGATCAAATTAAAAAGCTTCTCCAGCTATAGACATAGATATTTAGGTCTGTGGATATTTTTTAAACCTCCCATATAAGACAAACATCCATAAATACAATAAATTTTAGTAACTGACTAAACACATCTCCTCTGTATCAGCCGTCTTCATGCTTCTCCATTTCAAGCAGGTTTCATTAAATCCTGAAATACTACTGATGGTCTGTTTTACTGCAAGGAGGAAGAAATGCAAAATCAATTTACAAAAAAAAAAAAAAGCTTCTACACAGCCAACCAATCACAAGAGCAAACAGACGACCTACAGAATGAAAGAAAATATTCGCATGTTACACATCTGATAAAGGGCTGATAACTAGAATCTATATAGAACTCAGGAAAATCATCAAGAAAAAAAATCAAACAACCACATTAAAAAGTGGGTGAAGGACATGAACAGAAACTTTTCAAAAGAAGACAGACTAATGGCCAACAAACATATGAAAAATGCTCAACATCTCTAATCATCGGGGCAATGCAAATCAAAACCACAATGAGATATCACTTAACTTCAGTGAGAATGGCTTTTATCAAAAAGTCCCAAAACAACAAATGTTGGTGTGGATACAGAGAGATAGAAATACTCATACACTGCTGGTGGGACTGCAAACTAGTGCGGCCTCTACAGAAAGTGGTATGGAGATACCTCAAAAAACTAAAAGTAGAATTACCATTTGATCCAGCAATTCCACTACTGGGTATTTACCCAAAGGAAAAAAAGACATTCTGTAAAAAAGTCACCTGTACTCGAATGTTTAGAGCAGCACAATTCACAATTGCAAAGATGTGGAAACAACCCAAGTGTCCATCAATATATGAGTGGATTAATACAATGTGGTATATGTATACCATAGAGTTCTACTCAGTCTCAAAAAACAATGGTGATCACGTCTTGTAGTATCCTGGATAGAGCTGGAGTCCATTCTGCTAAGTATCACAAGAATGGAAAAATAAGCACCACGTGTGCTCACTGTCAAATTGGTATTAACTGGTCAACACTTATGTGCACATATAATAGTAACATTCATTGGGTGTTGGACAGGTGGGAGGCGGAAGGAAGGGATGAATATATTCACATCTAATGGGCATGGTGCGCACCATCTGGAGGGATGGACACACTTAAAGTTCTAACTCGGGTGGGATAAAGGCAATATATCTAACCTAAACATTTGTACCCCTGCAATATGCTGAAATAAAATAATAATAATAATAACGATAAAATGAATAAAAATGTAATAGCAATTGAAAGTACTCATGTTGGGAAATTTAGTAAAAAAATAAGTTTCAAAATTGATTACATAACATAATCTTAAGCATGTGAGGGGGAAAAAAGTCACCCTGTTAACAGGGGCTGTACCCAGGTCATATAAATCTTCCACTGGCAGTGAGGAGGCCTGGAGGGCCTGGCCAGGTCTCCCGCTGGAGCCCAAGGGTCTGACCAAGATTGCTTAGGCCTAGGAGGCCAAACTCACCAGCCCATTTTTGATCTAGGTTCTAACTGGCCCACTCCCCAGTTCCTGAGTCTGTGGGATAGGATCAGAGAGAGCAGAGTAGAAACAAGCAAGTAGAGTGTAGGATGCTTGCTGTGAACACTGCAAAGAACGTCTGGGCCATCCGTAAGCTGTCAATGAGTGTGTGGTGGGTAACATCGTTGAGCTTGTTTGAGATCAGACACTTGCTAGACAAGGTTGGTATTACAAATGATTTTTTTCCTATTTTTCCATATGTTCCCATTTTTAAGGAAGAACAATGATTAGTCTTATAATAATAATCTGTAAAAGATTTAAGAAAAATGAGCCTTTTGCTAAAGGTCTTATATGGCACATAAAATGATTTGAATTGAAAGAACACAGGAAAATATTTGTGTTATTATGTGGTCGGCACTGTGCAATGCCACCTATGACTCCAAAAACCTGGAAACATTTTTTCCCAGAATTCTTTGCAAGCAGGTCTCCTTAAATGAGGATTATTTTTCCCGATCAAAAGCATTTGGTATTAAAAGTGACTTCAGGAAACAGACCCTCATGTTTAGACACCTGGGAGTATTTACCTAACCTGGTTAAATTTGGTGGCAGTAAAGATTTTCTTACCAGCAGAAATATGAATATTGATCATTGATGGCATACGAGTGGCAAAGTACTTACTTAAATTATCAACTGTAGTTTCCAGGATTGAAGTGCCTACTAAGCCTCCTTTGTCAGCAGAAGCCAGCTCCCTCTCTTATCTAATTAGGCCACCATCCTGGTAATTGAAAACTCTCTGCTTACCTCACTGGGTTAAGCAGAATAGGATGGGCTGTGCTGCAGCAACAACAGCCACAAAACCTCAGAGTCAAAACATAACAAAAGTATTTTTCTCTCTCATGCCACATGTCCAATGCAGATAGGCAGGGAGCTCTGCTCCAACACACTGGTTGAAGCCCAGTCATCTCACAGCTAAACTGGTGAAGCACATGGTAGCTGTCACTGGGGAAGAGAGAGAAGGATGGTCCCAAACCATCTCTCAAATACTTCAGCCTAAAAGTGTCACATATGACTTCTGCTCAAAACATATTTTCCAGAAGTAGACATATGGCCCCCCATAGTTGCAAGGAGCCTGAAAAATGTGGTGGAACATGTGGATGTTTGATGAGAATAAAATGTTTCTTCCATATCACTAGAGACTGTGGCCCTGCAAGGGGCTGCTGGTATTGCTTAAGAACGACCCCCATGACCCCACACTGCCTCTGACGGACTCAGATACCAGCAAACCCCAGGAGATGAGCAGAGTCGAAACCAAAGAGAGACAGATTACAAAGTGAAATAGTTAAAGGATTCTGCCAACCTGTATCAGGAAAAATATGGGGATTATTCTGGGAATGAACTCTAAGGGTACAAGATCAGGGAAGAAGAAGCATAATGCTATAATATATCAAATCCGATTTATTGACATACATACATCTCCTAGAAATTGTGGATTCAGTGTGCTAGCTTGAGCAGCTAGATGTGTTTTAACAATTTACTGTGACAGTTTTCTTTGCCTGAAACCTAGATTCAACCATATTTCCTTTAATAATATGGGGCAGTATTTCTCGGCTAGAGGAGATTTTGCCCTCCCTCCCCACTTGGAGATATGTGTGATTCTCAAAACTGGAAGGAAGTACAGCACTCTAGCAGGTGGACACCAGGGATGTTAAACATTTTGCAATGCACGCAACAGCCTTTCACAACAAAGAATTATTTGGTCCAAAACTATCAATAGTGCCAAGGTTGAGAAACCCTGATATACAGAAATTTGAAGGCTTAAGTGATAAAAACATTTGAGCGGATTTATCAGGGCAAGCCACTCATCTACTCCTAACTGTGTCACCAAGGATGGCCCAAAGGACACTTCCTTCTCCAAGCAAGTTTTTAAGAATTATATTGCCAGGGAGTACTGGTGTATTTGAAAAGCTCTGCACTGGCTGGCTTCTGCAGACTGGTGGTGGCAGTGGGAGAAACCGCCACTGAAATGGATTCCCTACTATCACAGTGGATAATACCAAAGATAAGGCAGTCATGTGTACTGGGGTACCAGGACTAGAACAATAATCAGGGCTCTTCAGGCTTCCCTGATAATGACCACAACTTATCATGTTGTCTCTAGGACTGAAATAAATGGTCAGCCTACTAAAATTACTTCTTGTGTATACACCAAAAATTCTAGGAACTGTGCGCAGAGGTCAGATTGAGGGCTGGCATTGCCTGTTTGGGCTGCTATAACAGAATACCATAGACTGGGTGGCTTACCAACAACAGAAATGCATCTCTCACGATTCTGGAGGCTGGGAAGTCCAAGGGGTTCACAGATTGAGTGTCTGCTGAGGGACAGCTTCCTCACAGATAGACAGCTTCTCACTCTGACCTCACATGGCAGAAGGGGTGAGGGGGGAAGTCTCTGGCACCTTTTTTATAAGGACACTAATCCCATTCTTGAAGGCTGTGCCCCCATAACCTAATCACCTTCCAAATGCCCCACACCCTAGTCTTGTCACCTTAGAAGTAAGAGTTTCTCTCTTCTCTGTGATACTTAAGAAAATAAAAGAAAATAGACAATAAAAAAAAAGAAAGACAGAAGTAAGAATTTCAACATGTAAATGTTTTTGTGGACAAAAACATTCAGACCATAGCAAGGCCCTACAAGTTACAGCCCCTGACTGAATTCTCAGACTAGAGCCAATCCACAGGTTGGAGCTCTTTGAATGAAGGAAATATTGGTCCCTTTGAGGAAGGACCTGAAGACAAGCCACACATTTATACAGTAGATTATCCTTTTGGTGTTCCCCAAAGAGACCTGCATCCATTTGCCACAGTGACTGTGCACTGGGGGAAGGAAAATATCAGTACATTCTGAAGATTGCTGGACATTGGTTCTGAGATGACACTCAGACACCTAAGGATCCAATGTTACTGCAGGGAGCCAGTAAGAATGGAGACTTATGGGGGCCAGTTGATAACTGTCATTCCCTACAGGATAATCAGCCAAGTTACCATATCCTGGGGAGAACTACAGGGATTATTGCCACCATCAAAGACTTGCAAGGTGCAGGGGTGGTGATTCTTACCACATTGCCATTAACTCTTAACATATGGATGGACCTTTGAGATGGGTAGTGAGGATGGATAGTAAAGTATCATAAATCAGGTGGTGGCTGCAATTATAGCTACTATTCCTAAGGCAGAGGCCTGGGAAGGTGAAAGAATTTCCAGGAGAGGAAATAAATATGTAGCCAAGTGGAATATTATAGGAGCCCAACCAGAAATTAACCTCGCCTCTGTGAGGAGGAATCAAGAGAAACTAGGAGTTCAACCAATGTCTAGTGATAAAATTATGGAGAGTTAAAGGGTTAAAGAAAACCATAGTGACCCCTAAGATCAAGGTAGGGTGGGAGACCAGAGATCATAAAAAAAACTGCTAGTGTTTTAAACTTGTGCTACCATGGCAGTGCTACGAGACTGTGGGGCGGCTTTAAGTGTATCTCAGGCATCTCATGTGAGATTCTCTTACCTGAAAGTTAAAACACATGTATGGAGAGCCTCTGTGAATCTCTATTAGAGAAGGGTGTGGCCAGAGAATAGAAAATAGGTGATAGACCATGTATCTCAAGAGGTTGAACTTCAAACAGCCTTGGTCTTCCAAGACAGGGGCATTAAAAAATTGCCACAATGGAAAATAGTATGGAGTTTTCTCAAAAAACTAAAAATAGAACTACCATATGATCCAGCAATCCTGTTTCTGGATATTTATCCAGAAGTATTGTCATCAGGATCTCAAAGAAATATCTGCACTCCCATGTTGACTGTGATATTATTCACAACAGCCAAGACACGGGAACAATCCCTATGTTCATCATCAGATGAAGGGATAAGGAAAATGTAGTATTTACAGACAATGGAATATTATTCAGCCATAAGAAAGAAGGAAATCTTGCTATATATGACATTATGAACGAACCTTGAGGATATTATATAAAGTGAAATAAGCCAGTCACAGAAGAACAAATACTACACAATACCACTTATATGAGGTAGCTAAAATATTCAAACTCATAGCATCAAAAGCAAAATGGTGGTTGCCAGGGGCTGGGGGGAGGGAGAAATGGGGAGTTGCTCTTCAACATGTATAAAGTATTAGTTATGTGAGATGAATATATTCTAGAGATCTGTTGTACAACATTGTGCTCCTAATTAATGATACACATAGACATTTGTTAAGAGGGTAGATCTTGTTATGTTTTCTTACTATAATAAAAATAAATAAAAACAACAACAAAAATTACAAACAAACAAAAAGGGTTGCCTCAGGCATGTGGCAATGAATACCTAAGCGGCTTCCCAAGGAGCAACTCATGTTTTTTATAAACAGAGTTGCCCCAATATGACTTTGCCAAAGACTTTATTACTTTCTTATAACCCATTATCACAGGCAGAGAAGCTTCAAAAGGCATAATGTAAGAACTATTTAAATAGCAGTAGACATAAATTATTCCCGTCATTATAAACGACTACCTAATTTATATGATTGGTAGGCAGTATCTTTAATGTGCTCATTTCAGCAGTGTCTGTGGAGAGAGACAATGAAGCACTAAGTGGATAGTGTATTATCCCCGGGAGTCAGGCAGGCACTTAAAGAGGCACACTAAAAAATTTCAGGCCCTATTTGAATAGAAATATGGGTCTTCCAGAATTATGGTGAATTATCATAAACTCAATTAGGTGGTATCTTCAATAATATCTTGTGCCACACTACCATGATTAGACTTCATTAACTGAATCTAGAAGACACAAAAATAAAGCTCTGAACACTTGATTTAGAGGGAAAAAAAAAACATTTTAGTCTTCTATGGGGAGATCTCTAAGGCTACTCCAATTGATAAACCACTTAAAAGTTTTGCCTCCTGCTATAATCACACAGACACAAAGCCCTTAAACCCTAAGACACAAGCCCTTAAACCCTAACATTAATTCAGTGTTTCTCCAAAGGCTTGAAATTGCCTTAAAAATCACAACTTACTTCCAGAGAGTCACCTAAGCACTAAAATGAATGTGGTTACTCTTCTACATATGATGCACCATACATCTTTTTTATTCAATACCCCAGTTATACAAGAAATTTTTGGTTAGGATAAAGGTCAGTGTTTTGAGTTCTCCAAGAGAGAACTTTAGCTGATTCCAAAGAAGAGAAGAAATGCACTTTGCTATGGGGGTGATTTATTTTGGACACCTTAATTTTTAGCCTCCATTCCAAAACAGACTCATCTCGTCATTTAATAGCATCCTACTGTTCAAGCTGCTCAGATTCTGAGAAAGGATTAATCCATTTCAGCATCAGCAACAAGAAGGACACTCTGGTAGAACAGATGCACACTCTTCTCTGTAATTACTTCCAGCTCTTGTTTTGCCCTTTTCTGTCTGTTTGAAATTTAACCTTAATGGAATCAGAATGGCATTTACCCAGGGATCGGTTCCAGATTGTGCAAAACACACAAAAATAAAGTTTATGACATAGTAAGTCTACTAATTCCTTTTTGTGACTTCAATTGGTCAACAGCTAGCTTTGAGTAGAACAGATTAAGAATGCCATGTATTTATCCTGAGGTAAGAGAAATTAATCATTCCTCTTTTCTTTCTTTCCCTGCCATAAACCACCATGTTAGCAAAGATCAGGACCCCAGAGTAATGATCCAGAGCTCTGGCAAAGCCTAGAGAATGGCCATTCCATTGAAGCACAGATAGTGCAACGGTGAGATGCCAACCAGACATCCAGAAGTTGGGAGCTGGAGAGGCAGGGCTGTAATAGGTGAGAAAGCGTGAGGACTGAGTCCCCAAATACGGCAAAAATGGATTCAAGGGGTGTTCCAAATCTCTCCCATTCTGCTGCCAGAGCCGAACCTTGGATGAGAACGGAATGTTTGTTTTCCCGTTAATAGTAATAGCCGGATTTGCTTACTAAAGTACTTTATGAATGTCATAAGATGAAGAAAATTTTATTATTTAAGCAGTTGGCTCCTAAATTCCTCTTGGAAGAGTTATCTTCCTTTGTAGCTATATCTTGATAAATGATTAAGGGAAAAAGCTCTACTAGTGCTCTATTTTTTAGTGTCTTGCAGACTTCAGAAGAGAGGGAAAGTTTATCTGCATGATCCGCCATGGAGGTTTGATTCCAGAAAGTGAATGGTAGGGAGAAGGCACAAGTGAGTGAGGAGCGGCAGCTCGGAGGGAGACCCAGACTCAGAGACTACAAAATGCATGGCGAAGTGGTGTGAGAATGGAGCTACTGGCATTCCCTTCAGGGATGCTGGTATTGCTGATAACCACCCGCCACTTCTGCTTCACTCTTCTCCCTACCAATTTTCAGTAAAAATCATTTAATCACAGGGTTTTTTCATTGTCTTTTAAAACTAAAATAATTTTTTGAAGAAGCCACAGAAAGAAGAGAGGTCCTCCGTGGGAATGATAAGAGGGCAGGAAGAGGCAGCTGAGGAGCACACAGAAGAGGGGACCCACAGTGACCGCAGATCTAAGTCCCAGGAGATCACAGAGGTTTGGAGAAAGCCCTTAGACTTTTGTAAATTGTAGAACTGAAAAAGGTGTAAGCCAACTTGCCAGTCCTAGATCTTGAGGGGCAGGTAGATCTCAGGTTGTCATCTAGGTCTGCAGTCCCCAACCTCCCGGTGACAGAGCGGTACTGTTCTGCAGCCTGTTAGGGACTGGGCTGCAGAGCTCCGCCATACCCACCACCCCACCATCTGTGGAAAAATTGTCTTCCATGAAACTTAAGAATGGAGGTGTGGGGTGGGGGACCACCCACAGCACGAGGTGAGCAGCAGGCAAGCAAGCAAGCAAAGCTTCATCTATATTTATAGCCACCCCCCATCTCTCCCATGACCCTATGAGCCCCACCCACCACCCCTGTCCATGCAAAAATTGTCTTCCATGAAACTGGTCCCTGGTTGGGGACCACTGATCTAGGTAACAAATCCGTCTTATTCAGTCCTCATAGAAAGATTCTATCATCAGCTGCATTCTGAAGATGAGGAAATTAGACCCAGAGTCATTCCCAATGTCACTTACTTAGTAAATTGCAGAGCAGGATTACAATACTACTCTAACAACAAAAGGCATGATCTCAACCAGTATAATACAAACATTTTTGCCTCCCATGCTGCCACTGAATCGTCACATAGCCAAATCCTACCCATCCTTTAAGGTTCCTTTCCCTTTCCCAAACTACACTGATTTCTCCCACTCTGAAATTCCACATCCCTCATTGATCCTTTAAAATTCTTTCCCGTTAGTAAGTAAACACGATCAGATCATGTCTGTCTGTGTTAAAAACTTCTTTACATGTTTTCTTACTTCTTTTTTCTCATAATCAAATGTTTCAAAATACCTCGATACTTTCCTTCTGATCTCCCTTTTCCACTCACTTTTCTGCCTGCTACACCTGCCTGTTGTCTGTATTGAGGCAAAAGTAGTTTCCCAATCCCAACACTCAACAGACATCTTCAGCCTATATCTCATTTGCTTTCTCTGCAACACCTGACGTTCTTCAAAAAGCCCCACCTCCATCTCTGTGGCACCTCTTAGAATTGGTTTCATACTCACATCTCTGACCCTTCACCTATCCCCTTCCTGTACTCTTTTTCTAGCTATTGATAAAATTCTGATGTGCCTGCTGGTGTCTGCTACTCTCAATGTCTACCTGGGATATTTATTCCACAATCCACAGATGCACCTTGTATGATGATAAGGGAGCCTCCTGAAATAGAAAAAAATTATTATGTTTATGTGCATTTTTTTCTAGGCAAAGTATTCTCTTAAAAGTATTCATTTTCATAAATATTTACGGAGGACCTACATTGCACTAGACACTCTTGAAATAAAGTAGTTTAAAAACCTCACAGAGATCCCTGTGAGCTTAAGTAAGTTCATAGCAATAAGCTATGAACATGATAAATAAGTAAATTAAATAGTACCTTTAAAGGGCTGCGGAAAAAGTAGAACAAGGTGAAGGGGATCACAACGGCTGGGGTGTGGCTGGGGGCAGCTGGAGGAGGGGAGTGAGGGTGGACTTCATCAAAAATGTAACGGTCAAAGACTTGAATGATGTGAGGAGTTGCCATGTTTTTAATAAGTCAGGTAGAGAGAACAGCAAGTGCCAAGGGAAACAAAAACAACGGTGAAAGAGAAAGTCATCTTAAAAATGGAGAACTATTTCCGTTTGTGTGCTGATGGGAAATGACATGGCAGAGAGTGAAAAATTGATGAGATACAGGAGAGGGGAGGTTGCAGCAGCAATGTCCTTACATAGGCGAGAGGATACGGGATCTGGTATACATTTGGAATGTCTGGCTTTCAGTAGAAGTGTGGAGACATTATTTATGATGACAATGCCAAAGAGTATGTGTGCTAGATTCTAAGGAAGGATGGTGTAATGGAGGGATTTCACAGAAGTTTTCATATAAGTTCTCCAAATTTTCTCGGTGAAATAGAAAGCAAGTTCATCTCCTAAGAATAAGGGATAGGGGGTAGACATTGAAGGTTTAAAGAGATAAAAGAAGACATAAAATAGCCACCCAGTAAAATAAGAGATAAAGAAATCTTATCAGGAAATCTTATCTGATTGCCAGGAAGCACTTGAAAGATCCACTTGAAATCCAATGTCAAAAAGGTAAAAGTGAGACCAGTTAGCATGGTCGTGTGCTGTTTTCTAGCCACAAACAATTGAACAAGTGTAGGTGCAAAAAGGAGGCAAAAGATTGGGCTTAACCAGGACTATTACTTTGTCAAGCATGTATAATGAGAAGAAAACAAGTGATTAGAATGATTGACAATGAATTTAAGGTTCACCAGCAGAGATTGTGAACATTGAAGGAGTAAAGGATAGTAAAAAGGTGGTAGATAAAAAGATGAAACACCAGATTCTGGGTCCCATTTGGGGTGGAAGCACTGCTGGAATTAATAAAGTAGAGGGAGTGAGCTAGAAATACAGGAAGTAGTAGCCAGAGATTGAGATGAACAAAATAAAAATTTTGGAGGGGTTGGATGGATGAATGATGATGATGTCTAGAATATGACCATATGACCTATCCGATTGTCAAAGAATTTAATACCTACGAAATAGTGAAGATCCATATGTTTTCCATATTACCTACCTTGGCTCTAAGTGTTTGATGTTTTGAGATGACGTCTTCTCTGCACATCCAGCTTAGGTACTCTCTACCTGCTGGCCATGCCCATTGGATGTGGAATAAGTACGTTAAATAGAACACATCCTAGGGTTGACACATCATTTTACCCTCCCCCCCACCCACCGTCGGCTAACCCAGAGAATGTTGTCATTCGTCTAATCTAAGTTGAAACCAGGATTTACTATAGACTCTTCCTTCCCTTACCAACCACATTAAAACAATTAACAGTCTCTATCGTATTGGTTTAATCTCTTAAATATATACTTTAAACTGTCTTCTTTCTCCAGTTCCACTCCCACAAGCTGAAATTTGTATCTTCACAACCTCAAAACTGGACTGTTATAACCATTTCTCATCCTCTTTGCTCTGGTCCACCCTCAAGCCAGTTTTCCATATTCCTTTTGGATTATTGATTCTAAAATGCAAACCTGCTTAAAATGTTTTTGTGGTTTATATTGCTTTCAGAATAAAATCCACACTCCTTAGCAAAACTAGGCAGCTGCTTAAGATCTTGTGCCTGCCCCTCTCCTGCCTCCTCTTTCATTACCTCCCAGCACACCACACTCACCTAGGGCTCCAGCCACGTTGAACTGCAGCCAATGCCTCAAAGACACTCTCCTTTCTCACAACATGTTAACCTTTGTAAAGATAGAGTCTCTACTCTTTTTTTTTCCTAGGAATGCTCATCCTATTCCACCATCTTCTTCATCTAGCTGACTGTTGTTCATACATCAAAGTCCACTCAAGTGTTCCTTCTTCCTAAAAGCCCTTTCAGGGGCTACTAAGAGTTTAAGACCTCCCCCTATGTATCCCCAGATAATCCTGTTCTTATGTATAGTGGGATATTTTTCATATTGTTAATTAGTCAGTTTTAATTTGTCTCTGTCTTCTCTGGACTATGAGCTCATGTGGGCAGAACTTTGTTTTTTCAGTTGAACTTTCTACAGGTTTTAACACACTGTCTGGGCACATAATAGATAATCGATATGAGTTTTCCAAATGAATGATTGGCACTTAATTGAATGCTACCTTTATAGTGGTGTAACTCTATGTTCACATCCTGGCACCCCAATTGTATAAACATTATTGGGGATGGCAATTCTTCTGTAGTCCCCAAAGTACAGGAATACCTTATTTTATTCTGTTTTGCTTCACTACATTTCACAGATAATGCTCTTTTTACAAATTCAAGGTTTGTGTCAACCCTGCACGGTACAAGTCTATGGGTACAATTGTTGCAACAGCATGCGCTCACTTCATGTCTCTGTCGCATTTTGATAATCCTCTCAATATTTCAAAATGTTTATTACTCTTATATATGTTATGGTAATATGTTATCAGTAATCTTTAATATTACTATTCTAATTGTTTTAGGTCAGCAAACCACATCCATATAGGATGGCAAACTTAATCAATAAATGTTGGGTGTCTGACTGCTCCACCAGCTGGCCATTACCCTGTCTCATTCCCTCTCCTTGGACCTTCTATTCCCTGAGATGCAACAATATTGAAATTAGGCCAGTTAATAACCTGCAATGACCTCTAAGTGTTCAAGTGAAAGGAGGAGTCCAACATCTCTCACTTTCAATCAAAATCTAAAAATGATTAAGCTTAGTGAGGAAGGCATGTCAAAAGCTGAGATAGGCCGAAAGAAAAGACTCTTGCACCAAGAAGTTAGGCAAGTTGTGAATACAAAGGAAAAGTTCTTGAAGGAAATTAAAAGTGCTATTTCAGTGAATGCACAAAAGGTAAGAAAGTAAAACAGCCTTATTTCTGATACAGGGAAAGTTTTAGCAGTCTGGATAGATGATCAAACTAGCCACAAAAACTCCTTAACCCAAAGCCTATTCCAATCAAGGCCCTAACTCTCTTCATGTCTTTGAGGGTGGAGAGAGGTGAGGAAGCTGCAGAGGAAAAATTTGAATCTAGCAGAGATAGGTTCATGAAGTTCAAGGAAATAAGCTCTCTTCATACCAAAAAGGTTCAAAAGGAAGCAGAAAAAAGCTGATGGAAAAGCTGCCATAAGTTATCCAGAAGATCTAGCTAAGATCACTGATGAAGTTGGCTACATAAAACAACTGATTTTCTGTGCAGACAAAACAGCCTTATATTGGAAGAAAATGCCACCCAGGACTTTCATATCTAGAGAGAAGTGAATGCCTGGCTTCAAAGCTTCAAAGGACAGGTTGAGTCTCTTATTAGGGGCTAATGCAGCTGGTGACTTTAAGTTGAAGCCAATGCTCACTTACTATTCTGAAAACCCTAAGGCCCTTAAGAATTATGTTAAATCAACTCTGCCCGTGCCCTATCAATAGAACAACAAAGTCTGGATGATAGCACATCTGTTTACAGCATGGTTTCCTGAATATTTTAAGCCCACTCTTGAGACCTACTGCTCAGAAAAAAAGATTCCTTTCAATAGATTACTGCTCATGGACAATGTACCTGGTCACCCAATAGCTCTGATGGAGATGTACAAGATGATTAGTATTGTTTTCATGCCTGCAACACATCTATTCTGCAGCCCATGGATCAAGGAGTAATTTTGACCTTGATGTCTTTTTCTTTAAGAAACTTTTCTATAACTGCCATAGTGATTCTGTTGTACAGCCCCAAATTCAGGTTCATGTATTCAATACACAGCTAAAGCCAAACACTGTGACACTGGTGCTTGGAGATAGAGAAAGGTTTATTTGATTCGGTAGAAGCGAGAAGACAGAAGAGCAGACTCTTGGATCTGTCTTGTCACAGAGATGAGGCTGTGAGCTTTTATTCAGAGTGGGGGGTAAGGGAGGGGCAAGTCTGTGTTGCTTTTAGTCTCAGATAACACCTTGAGTAACCAGACTTCTGGGTGTCGGCAGCTAGTTGCAGGCTTTTCAGAGGCATTCATTCCTTCTGCAAAACAAACTCAAAGATTCTCCATGTGAACCCGGGATTTGTGCTTGATAAAGAAATAGTGCATTAACCATTAATAATTGTTATGGGAACAAGGGGTGTTGAGTAGGAAGCAAGCAGTCAACATGTACAAATGACCAAGGGCGTAGTTCAATTTTACATTATTTCAGTCATTAAAAATGCCGGGATACTAAAATCTCAAGGGGCCAGGCTAAGATTCCTCTGATGGATCTGAGCAAAGTAAATTGAAAACCTTCTGGAAAGGATTTACCATTCTAGATGCCATCAAGAACATTCGTGATTCATGAGAAGAGGTCAAAATATCAACATTAACAGGCTTTGGAAGTAACTGATTCCAGCCCTCATGGATGACATTGAATGGTTCAAGATTTTAGTGGAGGAAGTAACAGAAGAAGTGGTAGAAACAGCAAGAGAACTAGAATTGGAAGTGGAGCCTGAAGATGTGACGGAATTACTGCAATCTCACGATAAAACTTGAATGCATGAGAAGTTGCTTTTTAAGGATGAGCAAAAAAAGTCACTGCTTGAGATGGAATCTACTCCTGGTAAAGATGCTGTGAATATTCTTGAAATAATAACAATGAATTTAGAATATTACATAAACTTAGTTGATAAAGCAGTGGCAGAGTGTGAGAGGATTGACTCCAATTTCAAAAGAAGTTCTGCTGTGGGTGAAATGCTATCAAACAGCATCATACGCTACTGAGAAATCTTTCATGAAAGGAAGAGTCAACTGATGCAGCAAACTTCATTGACTTCTTATTTTAAGAAATTATCACAGCCACCCAACTTTCATCAACTGCTACCCCATCAGTCTGCCGCTATCAACCTCAAGGCAACACCTTCCACCAGCAAAAGGATTATGACTCATTGGAGGCTCAGATGATTATTATAATAGCAATTTTTAGCAATACAGTATTTAACTTAAGGTATATGCTTTTTTAGACACTGTTATTATTGCACACTTATTGGACTATAGTATAATGTAAACATAACTATTATATGTACTAGGAAACCCAACAATGTGTGCGAGTCACTTTATTGCGATATTCACTTTATTTGCATTGTTCTGGAACTGAACCTGCAATATCTCCATGGTATGCTTGTACAATATACACGAAAGTTGGCAACACAGAGCCGGCACTTGATAAACATTGAAATGCACTGGTACAGCAAGGTTAGCAACTATAAGATCTCTGCTGAGGTCAGCTGACTTCAGGTCTATTAGGACAGAGCATAACTGAGCACAGTTGACTAATACAGCACAGATAGGATATAGTGGATTGGTTTTATTCTGTTACAGAAAATATCCGGCTCTAGGCTCACTAACTTTCTAGTAACTAGAGCAAATTGCTTTTCTACATTAAATTTGCATAGAACAAAAAAAGCAAGTGTATTTGATAACTGAGATAAGTACTAAAGCTCCTAATGAAACTTTCTTTTTTTGCAAGTAAATTGCATGAGGTTATTACTGTTATGTGATAAATTTGGTAAAAGACATCTGAGAAGGAAAACCACCAAACAAAAGGAAATAATCATCACCTCGAGGTTTAAAAAATAAACAAATCATATTCTCTGACTCTGGCCATTGCCTAATTGCAACAAACTACCTTCACTTACTCAGCCAAACATTCTCAACTTTGGTGGCTTCTTCTCCTGCCCAGCCAGTTCAGAAGCAGAGCTGCAACAGCTGCGGACAGCAGCACAAATGATCGCTAGCCCAGGCTCCCTGTTCATGTCTTTCTCCTGATCAAGAATGGGATGCCAGTGTAGGGACAAGTATGGCTGGAACAAGCTGGGATATTCCCGCTAGATTAACAAATGGAATTAATTCTCAAAAACAGAGGGAGACAGAGTAATCGAATTGCAGATTTTTAAGGTTTATTAACATGCTTCATTTTACTTTGTTCATTGTTATTGAATTCCAAGTTAGTACATGCCTGATACTGAACTGTGCTGACTAGGCACTGGGGATGCATAGCAGAAGGCATTGAAACAGAAGTGTAGCAAGGGAAAGCTTGTGGTTTAGAGGCAGGCAGACCTGAGCTTGAATTTCAACTCTGCCTTCAGCTTACCAGCCGCATTATCATGCCAGTTATCGGGCTCTTTGAGCCTGAATTTCCTCATGTACAAAATAAAGAAGATTATGTCTCCCAGAAAGGGTTGCTGTGAAGAGTAACTGAGATCACACACGTAGCATGCCACATAAAGTGATTGATGTAGCTAGCTGACAATCAGGAAAGAACAGCTGCTCTCCCAAGGAGTTTATAATCCACCTGGGAGACAGAAATTTACACAATTAGCCATAATAAAATGTTATAAATATTATTAAGCAAGCCCTGTGGGAATAGAGACAAGGGAATAATTAATCCTGCTAGAAGTGGGTGGGAGGGAAGATTTCACAACAAAGCCTGTGGATCTTGCCGTTTGACACCAACATGGACCCACTCCCCTCCACAGCCATCAGCTGGCACACGTGCTCCGGTTGCTCTGTGGTAAAAAGGGACCCCCACGCACCCCTCTCCAGCTAATTGCTCGTTTCTCTCTTCCCTTCACAGCAAAACATGGGAAGATTTGCTGCCTCCACTTCCCTTTTTTCTTCAACCCACTCCCATCTTGCTGATGTCCTTTCCACTGAAATATTTCGCTCCGCATTGGCTACTCTTCTCTGGTTCACATCCAGCTGCCCTTCCTCCGCGAGCACCCAGTCCAGCGCTCTCCTTTTCTCTCTGCGTTCTCTCCTTTGAATGATCTCATCTAGTGCTTTGACTTCAAATAAAATCTGTACTATCATGACCCCCAGATGTACATTGTCAGCCCCAATTGTCCTCCTGAGGCCCAAACTTATACAGTTGACCCTTGAACAACAGGGGTTTGAACTGCACAGGTCCATTTATATGCAGATTTTTTTCAATAAAAATTACGCCAAGTGTGCCTTCCTCTCCTGCCTCCCCTTCCCCCTCGTCCACTTCTTCTGCCTCTGCCACCCCTGGACGGCAAGACCAACTTCTGCTCTTCCTCCTCCTCCATCTACTCAACGTGAAAATGATGAGGATGAAGACCTTTATGACGATCCACTTCCACTTAATGTATGGTAAATATATTTTCTTTCCCTTATAATTTTGTTAATAACATTTCCTTTTCTCTAGCTTACTGGATTGTAAGAATATAGTATATAATACATATAGCACACAAAATGTGTTATCAGTGTTTATGTTATCGGTAAGGCTTCTGGTCAACAGTAGGCTATTAGTTGGGGAAGTCAAAGGTTATATGCAGATTTTCGACTGTGCAGGGAGTTGGAGCCTCTAACCTTTGCATTGTTCAAGGATCAACTTATATTTAATTGCAAATTTGACATGACCACATTGACATCTAACAGGCTTTACAAACTTATTGGGTCTGACACAACTACCGGTCTCTCTAAACCTCCGACAAAGCAAAGCAAAAAATAACTATTTCTTCCTTACTCTTCCCCGTCTTGTAAATGATGATACCAGGAGTCACCGCTGATTCCCCTTGTTCCTTCTCCCCCGATTTCTGATCCATCATCAAGTTCTGTTGACTCTACTTCCTTGTTCATTTCCCTCCATCTCCCTGCAATCACCATCACTCAGGCCATCACCATCTCCCACCCAGTCCCCTGTAACAGTCTCTCAACCCACCGTACAGTGTCCAGTTTTGTCTCACTATTCTCTGATCTCCACCAGGTAGTCAAAATGATTTTCATAAAATGCAGATCACATGCTACTCCCCTTTTTAAAACTCTACAATCCCTTTGCGTTTGACCTGGAAATCCCTCTGCTATCTGGCTCCATCAATCTCTCTGCCCCATCCCCTACCCTAGACCCCAAGCACGAAGGGCTTCTTTAATTGCTCAAATGCACCAGCTTATTCTTGTTGGGTGAAGAGTTGAATTTCTTCTTTGCTCTATTGAAACAGTCTCACCTCGATCTGCATGACTGGGTCTGTCTCGTGGTTCAGATGTCAGCTCAAATGCCCCCTCCTCCAACCAGCTTTTGAAGTGGAGCCCTCCACCTTGCCTCTGGTGATCACTTTCTATCAAGTTACCCAGTTTGTCTTCTTCACAACACTTATTCCTTTTTGAATTGATGCTATGTGTGTGCTTATTGAGTGTTTATCTCTCTCCCTCTGAAATAGAAGGGTCAGGAGAGACTGCATCGAGAGCTGCCTTGCGTGTTGCTGTGCCTCAGGCGCCCAGGTCTGTGTATGGCATTTGATAAACACTTACAAAATGCTTGTCGAATGAATGAACATTGTTCTGGAAGCATTTGGTAAGAGGAGTTGCTGGATTTGTTAATTGGAATTAAACAATACTATTTTTCATGGGTTCACTTATCTGTGCCCCTGAGTCTACTAATGACTGTAAACAAGAATCCGCTGTTTGGTGAGAGCAGCGGTGATGTCGGAGTGCTCTTACTCACAGATGATCTTCATGCTGCTGCAAGAGTCATCATCAGTTTATGGTAAGCAATAAGAGCACAATTTAGGCCAGCTCTGAAAGGGATCATGCACAAAGATCGTGTACCTTTAAGACATTTATTTACCTTGAGTGAGGGTGGGAGTGTGTATTATTCTGAAACCCTTTTCTCCTAGATCAATGAGAAGTTCAAGAATAACGAAAAAGTTCCATATCTCTCCAAATGCTAAAGAAAACTATACCCATCTTACAGGGGAAATTAGCTCCAGTATTTTAAGGGGTGGGAGTAATTAAGAGACAACCTAAAGCAGTCATTTCTACAAAAACATATGCAGAGTAAATCAGGAATGCAAAGCCTTTTCTAAGGTATGCACCTCTCACAAGTCCTCAAATCCTGTTGCCAGACATATCTATGCAAGGAAAGGTACAGTGAACACAGCGGCCAGACCCTCCTCTGTTGTAGAAGATTGATTCACCTTTCGTAAAGCAGCAAGCGCTCTAGCTTTCCTCACATTGCCCAGTTACTGAGGATTTTTAACAGTCTAGTCATGCCGTTCTGATTTGCTCCATTCTAAAAGAAATTGTACCTTGTTTATGATCTCGTGAACTCCAGAAAACTACATCATTCATAAAGGGTCACTTGGTAATATATCCGCATCCAACTCTGAGACTGGGAGGCACAGTAAGTGCAGTTTCCATGCCACCAGATCAGGTTATCTAAAGCTTCCTTTAATTTATCAGTGCAAAGGTGCCACCTCACCTCTAGGTCCCTGTCCTTTCAATGGTCATTGGCAATGCTGAAAGAACCCAGCACTAACAGAGCAGGCGTGTGATACTGCATCATGATCAGCCACTTCAAACAACCAATTTGACATATGATCACTCTTCATCTCTTTGCCTTTTTTCCAAGTAGTTTATTACTTTCATATTGAAAATTCAAGCAACAGAAAAAGGATAGAAGAATCTGCTTTCCATTATTTCATTACTCCAAGTCAGGCAACACCCCCACCCTTGGATCCTGGGACACAGCGTTGAACAAGCCAGGCAAGGCTCCAGAGAGTCAGTTTGTAACATCTATGTAGCCATCGATTCAAAATGGACAAGGTAAAAGTTGCTTTATTAAATTTTGACAACCCTCAAACAAAGTGAATACGATTCAAGATGATACTGGAGAGGAAATCTTGCTTCTTCTAAGTGAGCGTTTTGTCAACATTCTGTGCGCTTTAGAATCGCCTGGGGAGTTATTTTTTAAAATACTCTGAAAATTTATAATTGAATTGGTTTGAGGTGGGATCTGATCATGGGTATTTTTTTTTAAAGTTCCCCAGGAGGTTTTAATGAACTGCCACAGCTGAGAACCACCACTGTAGGTGACTAAGTCAAAGCTTCCAAAAGACCCAGTGAGGAGCTGGACTGGAAAGAGGAGACACCTTTGCTGCGGTGACTGTTGGAGTTAATAACACACAAATAAGGGACAATAAAGTAAATGGAGAAAACACAGCTCAATTAGCTGTGAAAATTAGTGAGGTAAGGTAGATCCATTCTACCGTGAAAGGTCTTAATCACATTGTGTCATGTCTACAGTTGTTTCAGGTAAGTTAAATTGGATGAAAATGCTCTGTGGTTAGTAGCTTCTGTTGGGTTTTCCTTCTTCTGATGATGCTTTTGGTAACTTCACCTTCACATGGTGAGTTTACCTTTTCCAAATTGACTTTCATAGCAGTGAACCTCCCTGAGTCATTCCTCTGCCTGAAGCCCTGCTTTGATGTGTTTAAGGTAGGGGAAAAATCCTTTTAAATGAATTTCAAGGCTATGTCAAACGCAGTTTAAAATTAGAAAAATATTGTCATAAAATTGCTAAAGTCAGTAATGTTTTGAAATTGCACAGCAGCACAATAAACAGTTGAAAGTATTGTTCAGTACATATTTTGTAGGCTATTGGTTTTCCAACTTCATCCTTCAGAGTCCTTTTGGAGGGATTGTTCTGTTTTTGTCATTTCTATACCCAATCCCTAAGTTTATTACTAGGATAAGAAATTTTGTTGCCACCTGCCCAGGTCTTTACATTCACTCATTCACACACAAACCACTGGGCTGTGCATGTATGAAACAGACACTGTTGGCCAGCCTTGGCAGTTGTTGAGTTCTACTGTACCAATACACACCACTGAGGGGCCTGCAGACAGGCCTGCCTAGCCTGGCACCACCCTTCCCCAATGCCCTAGCATACCACCTGGGGACCTGCAGATCACCACCCACTGTCCACAAGCACTGGCATCTTTGCTCTGTTCCCGGGGACCTGAGGAAGGGCCCACCCAACCTGCTGTTAACACCACCACTGGCACCCACCTACAAGTGCCGTATGGGGACCTGGGGACTTGCACACACTGCCTGTCACAGCCACTGTTAACATTAGTGAGTGCTGCCTAGGAGCCCAAGGGATGTCCTGCCACCGATACTACCCCATCCCCTACCCACTGCCCAGCTGCCCAAGGTCCTTCCCACCTGTCCAGCCCACCGCTGCCATTGCCAACAACCAAGCAAGCAGTCTGCAGGCCTGCCTGGACCACTAAAAGCCGGTATCCATATGCAAAAGAATGAAGCTTGACTCCCATCTCTCACTATATAAAAATAATCAACTCAAAATGAATTAAAGACAGAAATGTAAGACCTAGGACTATAAAAGCACTAGAAGAAAATGTAGGGAAAACACTATAGTACGTCTATCTAGGCAAAGATTTTATGGCTTAAGACCCCGAAAGCAAAAGCAACAAAAGCAAAAATAGACAAATGGGACTATAGTAAATTAAAAAGCTTCTGCATAAAATGAAGACAATCAAGAGAATGAAGAGACAACTGGTTGAATAGGAGAAAATATTTTCAAAATATTCCACCAACAAGGGACTAATTCTAGAATATACAAGGAACTCAAACAACTCAACAGCAAAATAAATGAACAATTCCACTAAAACATGGGCAAAGTATCTAAACACACATTTCTTTAAAGAAGGTACACAAATGGCCAACAGAGCTATGAAAAAATGCTTAACACCTCTAATCATTAAAGAAATGTAAATCAAAACTACAATGAGCTATCATCTTACCTTAGACCAAATGGCTATTATCAAAAAGACAAAAAAATAAATAAATAAAATAAATAATGGATGCTAGCAAGGATGCAGAGAAAAAAGAATTCTCATGCACTGTTGGTGGGAATGTAAATTAGTACAGCCATTATGGAAAACAATATGGAGATTTCTCGAAAAACTAAAAATAGAACTACATGTGAGCCAGCAATCCCACTACTGCATATTTACCCAAAGGATAGAAAATCAGTGTATCAAAGGAATACATGCGGCCACGTGTTTATTGCAATATTTTTCACAAGAACAAAGATATGTAATAAACCTAAGTGCCCATCAGTGGATGAATGAATAAAGAAAATGTGGCATATTTATGCAACGGAATACTATTCAGCCATAACAAATGAAATCATGTCATTCGTAACAACATGGATGAAACTGGAGGTCATTATGTTAAGTGAATTAAGCCAGACACAGAAAGACAAATATCACATGCACTCACTCAAATGTGGAAACTAAAAAAAATTGATCTCATGGAGGTTAAGAGTAGAATGATAGTTACCAGAGACTTGAAAGGATGTGGGTATGTGACGAGGGGAAGAAGAGAGGTTGGGTAATGGTTACAAACCTACGGTTAGGTAGAAGGAATAAGTTCTAGTGTTCAACATAGAGTTGGGTGACTACAGTTAACACCAATGCCTTGTACATTTCAACATAGCTAGAAGTGAGGACTTGAAATGTTCTCAACACAGAAATGATAAATGCTTGTGTTGATGGACATCCTAAATACTCTGACTTGATCATTACACATTATATACATGCAAGAAAATATCACATGTACTCCATAAATATGTATACATTATGTATCAAAAAACTAAAAAGCAACAGCACCTGGGTTATATATGGTGGCTACTTAACCCTCTGCTTCCCAGCCTTCCCCACATCCTGACTTCATGATTAACTAGAAATACACTGATAATTTTCCTTATTAAATATAACTGATTTTTATAATGCAGGATAACTAGGAAAGGCCTAGAAGTAATCCTTTAGATACTTCTTTTATCATAATATATTTCTAGGTTATCCTAAGCTTGGGGTTAAAAGATGAAGGGCCTGAAGGCAGATGCTGTCCTACAAGAGGCTTTTCTTCGCTTGCTTTGTGTTCAGGCACCATGGGAACTTAACACATGTTTAATAATAACTTGGAAATAAGGAGTAGCAATGGAAATTATGATGCCTGAGCAAGTAGATTCCTGATTTCTTTGAATGCAAATCAGGGAGTACTCAGGCAGCTCTTCATCAAGAGTTCTTCATTGCCACGCTATGCATTTTCTCTCTCCCTCCGGCTTCTTAGAGCACTGCTTACCAGATGCAAAGATTTGAATAGCAAGCAGCAGTCCTGCTTCCATGAAGAAGGGTATTGCATACCGAATGGCTTGATCACCCTTCCAGTTTAGCTTAAAAAGTTCGTACCTGACGAGAACACAGGCCAACACATACTAAAACAGGAAATTGTCCAATTTCTTTTGTTTTTAAAATATCTGAATGTTGTAGCAAGTAATGTACCAGGCAATTCATTTGGAACAAGTAAGTATATTTTTTATGCTGTGATTTAGGATATAATTATATTTGTGATAAATTTAGCCAATAAGTGATAGCTATATACAGTCCTACATTCGAAGCTATACACTTTTAAATACATTCTTTGGAGTAAGTCACACAATTATATAATACATACATTGTTTCTATTTCATAGACTAAGTTACTGAGCCCTAGAAAAGCCCAAGGGAACGCAGCAAGTACACTGCACAGCTTTTATTTCATGCCCCAGGAATCCTTGCTCAGGAGTACATGTAGTATAGAGTGACAGAGACATCTCAACCCCTCGGAAGCCATGCTGGCCAGCAAACCTTCCTTAGTGCTTCCTCAAATGGTAACATACATCGCATTATGATGATACGAACATGCACAGCAAATCCCTACTACACAAACTCACCGATCATATCTTGCCTCAGGGAGCAAAGTCATGGTATGTTTACCAATGCTGCTGCCAAAACTATCTTTAAGGATTCAACAGGGCCATATTCCCTACCTCCACTTCAACTTTGTGGTTAATTTGAAATCACTTTTTGCTTTTGTTCTCTTTATTTCTCTTCTAGGCATCTTCTCAGCATACGCTTATATGTAATAAGGTAGGGAATTTTTACTTTTGTAGAAGTTGACAGTGGCATTCGTCATAAAGAGAAGAGATCCACCACTGCTTGAAAAATTGCTTGAAACCCCTGCTTGTAGTAGAAGCTCTGACCTTGGAGGGAGTCAAGGTAAGGATTTGCTCTGACAGAGACAAAAAGGGGAATTTGTTGGTTGCACTGAAAAGGGAGGAAGGAGCTAGGAAAAGACAGGAAAGGAGAGAATACCCACAGTTGTTTATAACTCCTTGTGGCTTTCCAAAACACTTCAAGCCTAAACAAGCAACATTCTCGATGTGATTGGAACTTCTGTGAAAACGGATGAAGGGGCTATATTTTGGGTCTGGGTCCATGAGCGGAAGAAACAAGACAGCACGTCAGACCTAGTTGTATTAACCAAGTCTTTTTATTTTCTGCATTCTGATGCTTTGACATCTGTGGTCTTGCTGACCCTGGAGGGACTGCCTCTTCCAGAGTTAGCCAATTCGTAGAGATAGTAAGCGACTGGCCCATGAGTATGCTTTTCAAAGGCAAACCAGCCCATCCAGGGTCTCTACCCACAACCACCTTCTATACCATGGTCTTATACTCTAAGCCACCATCCACTTGCCTTAATCAGCCCTGGGCCAGGAACCAGACAACTATAAATAAGTGCTATGTCCCAAAGCCTATTGAAATTATTCAAACTAGCCAATCCTAAACCAATTTACCATGCCTAGCCTCTTTCTTCCTGCAGAAATCACAATAAAGGCTCTCGTCCACAGTCGCCCCTTCCCTCTGCCTCCTGACTGACTCTAATTCTTCCCCCCAGGTCCCCCCATGATGTGTCCTGCCCTCTCCTCTTGAGAACTGTGAGTAACAAACTATCTTCTCAATAACAATCATCTACCGATCTATTGGCCTGTTACTGCATCTCAAATTTTATATAAATACACCTTATTTTAAAACACTAGTAGAAAAAGTTCAAAGGAAACCACAAGAAAAAAATACGTCGGAAATTACCAACACTATGGGAAGAGCTCTGAATGCTCAGACATTAAAATTGGGGTTGAGCCCAATTACTTTAACTTCTGAGAGGCAGCAAGGTCCCATACTGGTTAAGGAGATATCTTTGCTTTACCCTTAACATTACTCACCTCTCTTCACCTATTACCTGGTATGAATCACTAACCCAGTAAATCAACCCCTGACAATTTTCTCTCATGGCACCAGAGATTCTCATACATACATGAGGATCATACAGACAATGGGGATCTTCGAGATGCATATTTTCAGCTCTGAACCAAAGCATGGATCTCCAGTCCCGTGCCACTGTTCAAGTTTGACCTGAACTGAGTGATAAGTAAAGAATAAAACATTTTGTTTTTTGGGGAAATCTGTCTTTTTGGTAATAAGGACACGCTTTATAAAACAAATTTTATATAGGAGAGAAAGAGAAGACCCATAAAAAATATAGTGTGAAAATATTCATCGTTTTATAAGATTACTTAACATCTAGCTAAATGTTTAAGCTGTAAGAAATTCTCTTTAAATACGCATCCAAGCTTTAAAAAATGTAAAACTTAAGATTAAAAATTATGGGTATGATAAATACAGAATCCTAAAATCACTTAGAAATTTGGATAACTTAGAGGGTAGGTATATATGATAGAAATTATCTTCAATTTCTGCTTAAAAGATTGCATTAAATTTTGGAATAACTATAATTATGCTAAATCTGTCCTCATTTCTGATTCATTATAAAACAAAAACAAGCAATTCAAAGCCAAATATAAATCCTGGCCTATAACTGGTAGAACTGGCAGCCATTTCAACTGCATATGAGGTTACAACACTCGTTAACATACACACCTGCACATACGTACATGCACACAATTTATTTTTCTAATTTTAAAGGTATGAGTAGATACCTTGTGATCAAGAAATTAAGCATGTATAAAAATAGTTTCATGGAAAACTAAAAATAACTTTTCAACTCTATTTGGGAATATATATATATATACACATATATATATATATATTTGTTCTTTGTTGGAATCAGTCATTAATGGTGAGTCATTCAAATAAATGAAAATACTTTGGATTATTTTTATCTAGCCAGTCAAAATGTTCCAGGACCAAATTTGCATGCAAACAATCTGTTATGCAAATTTTTTAAAATTAAAGATTTTGTAAGTATTTGACTTCATTTTCAACAAATGCCTTCATGTATGCCAATTCAGGGTGTCAAAGTGAGTCAAGAACTCCTAAATTTTCATCTTTGTATTCTCAGCACTGGCAGTGTCTGTCACATTGTAGTGCTGAAAGATGTTTTAATGAATGAATAAAGCAGAATTAAGAATATAATTGCAGTGATGGCCATTAGAGGTAGATACTAAAGAAATTAACCTGAGTGTCTCTAATTGTGATATATTAGAGAAGATTCTTGTGCACAAAAATCCACCCTAACTACATAGAACTCTGATTGGTTTCTGTACCTTGAAAGTCATGGAAAATTATATAGCAAAATATTATACATTTACAAGCAATATGCATCATTTCTTAGACTATTTATCTTTAAACACCTTTATTTTTCTTTAAAAACTCAGTTTTATATTTGAGAAGATAACAGAAAAAGAAAGCTAAGGCTTCTCAAAGAAAACAGAGCTATTTGAAAGGGATCAAGGACAAATGTGCAATGGAAAACATTATCAGACTACAGCTATGAAACATGTAACTAAAAGGAAAACATTGAGTTAGGAAGTCAAATGTCCATGGCTTAACAAGGATGTATTATGGTTACTAAAGTTTCTACCCACTTCCCAACTGTGAAGAGGTGTAGAAGATCACAAGGCCATCTTGTTTCTCTTCTAACCAAATGTCATTCGGAACACTTACACTCCACTTTCCTGAATTCCCTTTGCCAAAACAACCAGACAGATTCATCTCCTCTTCCTCTTTAAAAGAAGTTAGGCCTTGCTAGCACAGAAGGCCTCCTCCTGGAGGACAAGTGGATTCCAGGGATGAGTGAACAGTCAAGTGTCCTGGATTGGGGCCCCGCTCAAAGTCACCTTCTGTTCTGTCTAAAATGTCCTTCAACATGACCAGGTAAAGGGAAGCTTTAAAAACTTACGTAGGTGAAAAGAGTACAAAAAAATTGAAATAACAAAGTCAACCGCTGAGGCAAATCTTACTGAAAGCCCAAAATACCCAGGAAATGAAATACCCTTCACAAAGCCAGTTAGATCATCTTCACATGATGTCATTTTGTGGCTAATTTAAACCAGGGTTCCTTGCTAGACCCCTCTGGACCGTTAAATCTTACTTTGGATTCTTTAGTCTGATATTTGGCTTTATTTTTTGTTAGTTTAATCATTTACTTACTTTTGTTCTTGTATTTTGTTTTCTTTGTTGTGTTCGCACTTCTCAGCAATTTTCCTTCTTAGATTAGATTTACGAAATTTAAAGGATGAGAAATATAGCCTTAAAAAAGATATAAGCATAATGGAGACAAAGGATGCTCTTTTTTCTTAATCACAAAAAATGAATGGCACTTACAGTCATCAATGTAGTCAAAGTAAATTAATATCAGGTCAAAGAATGATTAGTGAATCCCAAGAGGTGTCTATGTAAGCAAAAATAGCATTATAAAAATAATAAGTCCAGGCTTCTGTCAACTGCCAAACCATAGAACAAAGAACATAGCCTTTTGTCAAAAAAGATCTGATGGAAGTCATCCAAGAAAACCTCATTTTCCAGATGACAATTTGGCAGCTCAGAAATGTTAAATGACTTGCTTAAGATCATACAATGAATTTTGCTAGAGCCAGAACTAGAAAAAACAAAGTTTACTGTTCCAAATCTCCTGCCCTTTCTATCAAAACAGCATCTTTAATAATTGAAAGAAAATAGTATTTGTTTTATATTTGGTTTTACATAAAAGAAGGGCTTTCTTCAGGGCATGGGAGAAATGAGGATGCTAATATATACCGCAGGTGTCTGAATACTAAGATGTCGATTATATTGATAACATGAATTGTATAGATTTTCTAGACCACTTCCTACACAGATCTTTGGCATGTCCTTCCTCCATACTGGGCCATATTTCCCTTAGACTCCCAAGAACTTTAGAAAGAAAAATACCAGATATACACACCAGTACATTTTGGGACACATTAGCTCCTCCAGTGGAAATCTTAAAGGAACATTGAACATGGGGAGCCAAAATGGGATATTGCATTTTTCAATTTTACCAACTTATGAAGACACTTAATTTAACAATTAGCTGTAATTAATCTTCCCAATTTTGGTGTCAAAAAGTGAAGTTTTTGGTGAGTCTCGTAGTAGCTGAGCTCTGTTGAAAGGGGAAAATGAACAAATCATTAAGTTGAAGTTAAGTCTGGCAGGGGAAAATTCAGCAGGCAGAACCCATAAAATCAACCTGAGCAGGCTAAATTGCCTGATGAATGAGGCAGGAGTGAGTCTGATTCCCTAACCTCTGTCAGAAAGGTCACAGCAGGCTGACCGTTTACAGATCTCTAAACCGTGTTGGCTGCTGGGAGATGGTAAAGTCTGTGAAAAAGTGAGTCAGACTTCACCTGGATTTGTTACTTTCTGGAGTTTACAACCCCATTTTCTCAACAACTGAGCTGCCAGACATTTAGTTGTTCACTATGTTAATAAAAACCACAACCATGTTGTATGCAGCTCATTAACGCACAGAACATAGTTCATTGCTTCCTTGGAAAAAACAAAATAAGCAGCCATCCGAATTACCCAGAACTAATTGGGAAATTGTGTGGGGAGAGGGCAGGCAGGCCATCAAATTCAGGTTCCAAGTTCAGGCACAGAATGTGCCTTAGGCAGACAGCCTGAAAAGCATCCTGCACTAAAATATAATAAATTGGTGTGGTGTGGAGTTTTGTTGCTGCCTTATAAAAATGATAGGCTTAATGCTTCTTAACAGCAGAAGCTGGCATGTCTATGGCAACCTCAAAGCCTTAGCAGGACACAAGATGATCAATCATGTCAAAAGTAGATTTTGCTCAGACCAGCCCAGTGGCAACAGGTCCTCTCAAGCTTGGGCTGGTATTGCTTTTGTGGAGAGAAATAATAAATGCCCAGCAGCCTTGATCCTTTCCTGTGGGCTCCCAGGGAAAGGGTCCTTGACTATTAAATTCTGTCACCAAAATAATGACCTTCACAGTCACAGATAAAATGACACACATCACTTTAAAACTTTGGGCATATTCAGTTTTCTTTAGCATCATATGGTTGCATAATATTGTAAGGATCTTTAGTTGAAATACCATCCTGGCATTTCCTTTTCCCTTATCTCCACATTCAATGAGTCCTTCATATTACCACTTCTGAAGGCTAAATATCTCTAGAATCTATTCAATTCTTTCTATCACCTCTACCCTTATCTTAGCCTAATCCACCATTATCTCCTAACTAGACCACTAATTTTTCTCCTTGCATTCATTCTTAAGAAGAGCTTCCATGAAATCTCAGTGGCTTATAGCAACCACCATTTGTTTTTGTCACTTAAGGTCAATGGGCTGACTCAGTTCAGGTCTGCTCTGTGTCTCATCCTGGGACCAGTGGCTGCCTGGGCAGACTCTTCTCATGACTGATGCAGAGGCAAGAGGCCAAGACAAATGATGCAAGCACAGCTAAAGCCTCCACTCACATCACATACAATAATCCTTCATTGGCCAAACGAGTCACATGGCCAAGCCTAACATCTCCCCGCAATCTAGTGGAAGCTGGTACAAAGTCACAAATGCAAGGATCTGTTATCCTATAACTGTGGAAGGAGTGGAGAATGAGAAATTATAATGTAGTGCACCACACTACCTATTGTTTATTCCCCGCATCATACCAAAGAGGTCTTTTACGTCAGTAAATCTAATGAAACATGCCACTCCCCTCCCATGCCCCTTAATGGCTTCATCAACGTCACACTAAATGTGCTCTACAGAACCCAGCAGGACTAGAGCCGCTTGCTACTCCAACCTTATCTCTTGCCATCTTCCTCCTTTACTTCCAAACCCTAGCCATACTGAGTTCTGTGATGACAGACTCCTAACTCAGAGATTTGCTCATGGTATTTGCTCTACCTGGAATAACTTTCCTTCCCTTTTTTTTTCATTTAAACTTAGACCTGAAGATGTCATTTCTCAGAGACATTTTCTTCTCCCAAGAAGACTTAGTCAGGTCCCCTTGCTAAACATTCTTGCAATGCTTTCTAACCCTCCCTCATCACACGTGTCATATGTATTAGTAAGAACCAATGGGAAATATAGAGATAGATGAGGGGAGATTTATTAAGGGAATTGGCTCATGTGATTATGGAGGCTGCAAAGTGCCACGATCTGCCATCTGCAAGCTGAGAACTCAGTTCAAGTCTGAAGGCCTGAGAGCCAGGAGATCCTACAGTGCAACTCGGTCTGAAGCTGAAGACCCAAGCACCTGCAGGCCTCTGGTGCAATCCGGGAGTACAAAGGTTGTAGAATCTGGAGTTCTGATGTCCAACGGCAAGAGAAAATGGGTTCACCCATTTTCTGCAGGAGACAGAGAGAGCAAATTCTCCTTTTCTCTGACTTTCTCTGCCTTTTTGTTCTATCTGGGCTTTCAGATTGGATGGCACCTGACCCATGTTGGTAAAAACAGATCTTCCTTATTCAGTCTGCTGGTTCGAATGCCAATCTCTCCCTGAAACAGCCTCACAGACAGAGAAATAACGCTTTCCCAGCTACTGGTTAAGGATTATTTACCCAGAAATAATTCTTAACCAGTCAAGTTGACATCTAAAATTAATAAGTCTATCACAATTGTAATTAGTTTATACTCAGTAGTCCAATGACTATCGTTCTTGCTAAAATACGCCCTATAAAATTGCATTGAGAATTTTTAGTGTATAAACTACATTGAAGAATGGAGACATCTTTATCTGTGTGACACCTGCCAAAATGTGACTTTAAGTTCTCTCTAGTTATTGTACAGGAAAATTCTTCAAGGATAGCATAAAACACTCAGAGCAAAATTGCACAGCAAGAGGCCACAGTTTCAAGAAGTTATGAAAATGTATGTGTTGGGACCCACAGACACTACCTTGGATTACCAAGGTATTTATTTTCTTTTTTAATGCTTTTCCCATATTATTTGGTTTCATATGATGAGTGCATTAGTTTTAGAAGTAATAAAAAATTTATTTTCTAAATCCAAAACAAATATTCTATGACTTCCTTTTTTTTTGTTTAACATATGAGATCCAAATACTTGATTCTGACATTCAAGGCCTTTCATTCCTTGGCTCTAGATTATTTGTCCAGCATTTGTTTTGATCACTTTCCTTCACATTCCCCTGGGTTGCAGTTAAATCATGCTCTTTATTTCTTTCTCCATGTGGATGGTCACCCATCCTCATGACTCTTGGCAAGAGTCCACAAAGGCACGCCAACCTTACTCTGTTTCTTGTGCCCTCTATGATATTGTCATGAGCTTCCAATCAAGAACCCAGTTTATTAGCACTTTAGACACGTGTGAGAAATAGTAGCATCAAGCATTTGTTCTCTATTTTCTATTAAGAGCCCAAATAAGGAAAGTATTACCCTCCACTGTTCCCTGAGAACATTTACTTGTCCCTGCCCAGATGACTTTGCACAAAGGATCTTCCTATTTCTATCTGTTGGGAACCAGCGTGTGACCAGGTCCTGGGTGCAGCCTGTGTATTTAAATCAGAACAGCCTTGAAACAGGACATTAGTAGGTCTAATTCCAGAATATATTAATAATGAATGGATATTTCACCAAAGATGTCATGGAAAGACAGAAAAGAAGATTCACACGGCAGCAACACTCACCCCAAACCCAAATTGATGGCCATTGATCCCTCTTCTTTTTCCCCTAAAAGCTTCTCGAGACACCTCATCTCTCTTCCCCTCTGTTGCCCTTTGCTGCCTTAAAAATCCTCTTCATTTTCCTAAAACCTAAATTCAGCTCTCACACTCACTTTGCTTGCTCTACTCAGTAAATCGAGAGCCTGATACACAGGCCTGCACTTTGGTGGTCTCAGTTTCCACCCCAAAAGAAATTATCAGAGTGCCCATCAAAGAAAACAAGGCTCTTCCTAGAGGAAATTCTACAGCTAAGAAAATACAATTTTCTTGATACTAGCATTCATTCTTCAAAGATCGATTTAAATGTCATGTCCTTCAGGAAGCTCTCCCTGACTTGCCTAAATGGACAAAAATCTCTCTCATCTGAAGCCCTGTGTAGTGAGTTGAATAATACATCCCATAAAATTACATTGAGAATTTTTACTGTATAAACTACATTGAGGAAGAAAGACAGTGATATCTGGTTTGGCACCTGCCTAAATGTTACTTTTATTAATAGTTCTTTCTTATTATTGTACAGGAAAATTCTTCAAAGATAATGTAAGAACCTTCAAGAAAAATTACACAGCAAGAAGCCACAGCCCCAAGACGTGATAAAAGTGTATGTGTTGTAAGCCACAGACACTAAGAATCTATAAGGCCCGCCCCACTCATTCTTCAGATGTATTCGCTGTTAGACTTAAATAAAACAAAAGACGATTTTATTTCAAATGCCATCCTTATTTTTGCTTTAGAATTTGCAAGCCTGCATATTATTTCAAAATAGTATAAAGCATATTATTGCAAAATAGTATAAAACTCTTGAAGAATTAGAAACCTGAAATTGTTTTTATGACTTAAGCAAGACATTTTACTTGCAGTGATGTAATTACATGTCAGAATTTTATTTACATACAGTTGGCTCCAGACTCAAGTAATTGGAACAGGGTATTCATGAAGCAGAACTGAGCTCAGAGCTCAGAGGAAGGGAATATTTTATTTTTCAAATTCACTGGCAGTAAATTGTCACACTTCTTACGTCCTTGTGAAAAAAAAAAAAATCCTAACACTGTAAACGCTGATATTATAAAATATTCCCAAGGAACAGATGATAGAAACCTATCCATTGTGGTAACAGAGCCAAGCATAGGAAAATTGCTGAGGGAAATTGCATCTGGGTAAGCTGTCCCAGATGGTGCCTTCTGATGGCCAGTCTGCCCTTCCTAGCACAAACTCACGGTCACAAGGTCCTCTATCCCAGAGTGAAAGACAGTGTATCTGCACAGCAGTGCTAGGAAGTTTTGCAAAGCCATGTGGCCCTGTTTCTCTGCTGCTCTCTCATATGTTCTCCATAACCTGCCCTGACATGATCTGTAATACCTGAATAAGAGCTGATGGTGGTAAAAATGACTCAAGGAGCCTTCTAACTTAAGTTAATGTGAATCCCCTATGCATGGCAGAGTCCAGTACAACAGAAAGCTCATAAAGCTTCAAAAGCTAATATACTTGTGTAGCTTTTGAAGACATTCCAGAAATGCCACCCTAAAATATGCTGCTTTGACATGCTGGTTACCTCTAACTGGGGGCACTTGGGAAATAGCAAATGTAGGGAGGGACTTTCTCTGAACTCCCCTTATCTGCCCAAAGACAGACCCTCCAAAAGGAACTCAATTGTCATGAGCACCCTCCCCAGGAATTTCATGAACCAGAGGTGACTAACTCAGATCACTAGAGAGAGACTCGAGGTTGGCACTACCCCTAGGCAGATTATTTCACAGGCTAGCACTAATTCTTCTGAGGGCTCATTCACTCTTCCCCAAAATCATTTACTCCCCTCTAAGCTGCCTCCACTCTCCCCTATGAAGAGGGTATATAAGCTTCTAGATCCCACTGTGTTTTGGGGTATTCACTTTTCTCTCATATGATACCCTGTGCACATAATGAATTTGTATACCTTTTCTCCTGTTAATCTTCCTGCTATCAGTTTATTTCATAAACTCAATTATCAAACCCTCAGAGGGTATAGGGAAAGTCTTCCCTCCTGTACACTTTCAACTTCCAATTCAAAGAACTCCCTAAATACAGTTGATCCTGAACAACATGGGACTGAGCTGCACTGGTCCACTTCTATGTGAAATTTTTTACCTTTGCCACCCTGGAGACAACAAGACCAACCAACCCCGCCTCTTCCTCCTCAGCCTACTCAACATAAAGACAAGGTCGAAGACCATTATTGATAATCCACTTCTACTTAAAGAACAGTAAAAACATTTTATCTTCCTTATAATTTTCTCAATAACATTTTCTTTTCTTTAACCTACCTTGTAAAAATACAGTATATCATACATATGACATGTAAAATTTGTGTTAATCGACTGTTTATATTATCAGTAAGCCTTCCAGTCAATAGCAGGCTATCATTAAACAGTTAAGTTTTTGAGGAATCAAAAGTTATACAGATTTTTTATTGTGTGGGGGAGGAGGGCAGTACCCCGCCCTTCATGTTGCTCAAGGGTCAACTGTACATTCAGTCAACTCACCTCCCCAGAATTCTGTGTTTGAATAGATTTCATGCCTTTAAGTCAAATTTCCTCAGCAGAAGTCTGAGTAAAAAATGGTATGACAAAATTTGATTTTGACTTCTGTTTTCAACAATATGACAGGTTGTATACCTTGAATGACTTTCCTGATTAAGACAGATGAGATATTTTCCTGGGAATCATTTTTAACGCACTGCTGAGCAAGCACACACACACACACACACAAGAAAATAAAAATAAAAATAAGCAACCCAAAGATCCTAAAAATGAGGTAAAACTGTAACTTTGAGTGATAAGCAAATACCAAGGTTGGCTTTTGCCCAAGAATTTCTGCTGAAATATGGAGAACTTGTGTTTCTGGTTTGTTAGTGGCTTAGTATACTGGACACAGTAGATAAGTCCCAGAGAATACCTAATATTATACCCCTACATAAAATTCATAAAAATAGATACTCTAATGACACTAAAAGGGAAAGTAAAGAAATTTGCCATCTTGGTTTTGATACTGGATGAAAGAAAATGATTCGTGATTGCTACTGCTCTCTTCCTTTGTTAAGAGAAAAGGTATTGTTTTATTTTTTGTCCTGGAAATCATATTTCATTGTTTGTTCATGTCAAAGGGTAAAAAAATTATATCAAATAATAATAAAAATACTGGCTTAGACATTCATATTGGCTTAGGCATATGTAATCTGACTTTTAGGCACACTCTATATTTGCTTATAAACTATTGTACAAGAATTATATGTTTTACTACAAAACTAATAATATGAGCAAGACCTCATGTTTCTATAGTGCTTTACAGTTATCAAAGCACCTTACCATAAATCTTTTGTTCCCAATTCTAAAGTAAATATTTCCTGAGCACTGTGCTGGATGCTGGGGATACAAGAGTTCTTGCTCTCTTGAGCTTATAGCTTAGTAGGGAAACAAGCACATACACAAATGATGGAAATGCACTATGAAACTTTCTATGATGAAAACTAAGGGGTGGGTAGTATGAGGTAATGATTAAAAGTATCGACTTTAGCCTCAGAAAAACCTGAATTCCTGTCCCTGCTCTGCAGTTTTCCTGCTACCTGACCTAAGGCTCCCTGTTAGTGAGGGCCCTCTAGAGAAAAAGACCAATGGAGTGGATGGGTCAATGGATGGATGGATGGATGGATGGATAGACAGATAGACAGATAGATAATAATAGGCAGGTAGATCTATTGTAAGGAATTGGTGTCTTAGTTCATTTTCTGATACTATAACAGAATACTACAGACTTAGCAATTTGTAATAAACAAAAAATGTATTTAGTTCACAGTTCTGAATGCTGGGAAGTCCAATATCAAGGGATCCATTTCTTGTGAGGGCCTCTTGCTGCCTCGTAATACGGCAGAAGACACCACATGGTGAGAAAGGAATGGTGTCCTTCTTATAGAGCCACCAGTCCCATCATGGGGGCCCACCATAATGACCTGTCTAATCCTAATTACCTCCCAAAGACCCTAACTCCAATCAACATATGAGTTTGGGGGTTACATTTCCAACACTTAAAATGTGAGGACACACACACTATGAAGAGTAATCTGCTTTACTCAAAATCCAATAATGCACCTGTTAATCACATCAACTTAGCATTATAGCGTAGCTAAGTTGACACATAAAATTAACCATCATAGGCTCATTTCTTCAACGATCAGTGGAAACAATAATAACATCTGCTTGATAGGATCCTTGTGAGGTTGTTATGGGAACCGTTCTATCAGTGTTTGGCATAGCGTCTTCAAGAAAGCATATACAAGGTATCACCATGTTAGCACCGCTGGTGTTGGCACATCCTCTGCTCTTCACACTGATAACCCTGTAACAGCCACAGGGGAAAGGTCCAGCCATGCCTGCCTTCCCCTCCTCCAAGCCTTTGTGCATGTAGCTTCCTCTGCTTAGAACACTTAAGCCAGTCTTTGTGCATGAACTAGCTAAATCCGAATCTAATATGGCCCATAAATTAGATTCAGTCAGGAAAAAATGGCCATATTTGGCCATATTTAACTTATAAAAATCAGCAGTTTCATATGGTTCAGTTTAATAAAACTAAGCTACTTTGTAGCACTATCAGCGTGGATTAAAAATAAACCCCAGGTCAAAACCCAAAAAGTGTTGAAAGAAAATAGGGGAATTAAATTTTTACTCTACAAATAAAATCTCTAAAATTCTTTTTCTTTCTCTCTGTCTCTCAAGAATCACACACACACATAGAGAGTTGTGTGTATATGTACATATTTCTACATAGACAGCATATTCATCTGCATAGGTATTTATGTATCACATGAAACACAGCCAGCAGCCCAATCTGTTGCTCTGACCTGGCTTGACTTAGCTCTCTCATCTATTTTTTCTCGCCTCTCACCTTCTAGATTTATTCTTTTGTTTTCCCATAAGTAGTCTCCTGACCTTTCTGATGTGAACAACTCAGACCTGTTGTGCCTACCTAACAAAGGCACAGCCTAACAAAGACAAAGGCTCTGTAATGGAGAAAATTAATTAAGTCACATTAACCTTTTTTCACTGTCATAGCATTTTATTCATACATAATCTATTTCCAGATTCAATGACTTCTTTATCTGTTTATACTTTGTATTCTACAGTTACAGCTACTCTATTAAATAAAAAACAAATTTTTACATATTAGATATCTGTCTCAGGGCTATATTTTTAACCGGTAATGACCACTGTGAATAGAAGATACGATAAAAGCATGCCAAGATTCCTGAGGCCTCAGACTGTGTGCCTGAGGAGATACCTTCAACTGAAAAGCTAGAGAACGCTCTTCGATTCATCTAGGGGTAAGAAGGGTTCACTCCTATTGATGTATTTTAGTTTTTTCTCATTTCCTTGTGCAAAACCAGCAGGTATAAATTTATTTCTGATGAGCAGAGATCTTACAAAAGTTACTTGACCCTGATGTGATAGAATTTTCCGAGCTCAGAAGATGAATAGCCCTTCCAAATTCCCCTGCTGGCCTCACCACTGCTTTAAGGTTAATAAGGGAGTATTTAGAAGGCAGAAAGTATTTAGAGCTCTGGGAAGTGAGGTAACGGGAGAAGGGGGAGATGCACTTATAAATATAAAATAATGCTGTACAGGAAAAAGAGCAAGCCCATTTAGCAACTTGAGAGCAGCCTTTGGCACCAAGCCCTATGAAGACTTCCTGGAAAACTTTGAGAAGCGCCCACCTTGAAGTGCTCAGCTCATCTTCTTACATCTCCAAGGTCATATTCTCCTTGGAGTGACCAGGATCTGTTTGCTGAAAAAAGCTGACCTTCCTCTCCTTAAAAATATATGCAACCATATCACATAACAGCTCACATTTCTGACTTCCATTCCCTCTTTGAACATGTTCAAAATATTTACAATGCACTTACTGGGTGCATTATTGGGTTTATAGTTTTGTTTATTTGTAATAATCATTTAAGAAAGTCCAGTGGTATATACATGGAAATATCATCTGCAGTCATGTAAAAAAGCAAGCTTGAAGACCTTCAGCTCATAGCAAATCATGTTATGCATGGGTTCTATTCTATTTCTAGTGGAATGATGCATTCATATCAAAATAGAAAATAAAAGTATGGCAATATTAACAAATTATCGTGCATATTTAACTGCACATGCACAAAAGATGTTTCTAAATATGCAAGCATATCTTTGCAACAGTGTTTTATTTAATATTTCAATTCATAGATTATATATTTTGAGAGTAATCTCCCAGTTCATTTTCTGACAGAAGTTGGCTGAAACATAGCAACTGTATGGTTGCAGAAAGAATTAGAGAGAAGGTAACAGAAAACACATAAACTCTCAAGATTAAAAGGTCTTGTTACCTTATATTTTACTAAAGTTATGATTCTAAATGCTGTTGAAGATAAATAACTTATTAGGTTACATTACAGAATTTAAATTTTTTTCTTTTATTTATTTATTCTTTTATGTTTTGATTGACCAATAAAAATTATATATATTTATTGTGTATGACATGTTGTTCTGAAAGATACACACTGTGGAATGGCTAAATCAAGCTAATTAACATGTGTATTACCTCATGTACTCACCATTTTTTTGTGGTGAGGTCACTGAAAATTACGCAATTTTCAAGAATACAATACATTGTGATTAACTCTAGTCACCATGTTGTACGATATCTCTTAATCTTATCCTCCTAAATAAAATTTTATATCCTTTGACCAACATTTCCCCTTCCTGCCTCTCCAGCCTCTGGCCACCACCATTCCACCCTCTTCTGCTATGAGTTTGACTTTTTTTGATTCCCTGTGTAAGATTATGCAATATTTTTCTTTCTGTGCTGGCTTATTTCACTTAACAATAATGCCCTCCAGGTTCATGCATGTTGTCACAAATGACAGAATTTCCTTCTATATGCTGAATAGTATTCTGTTGTGCATATATACCACATTTTCTTGTCCATTCATCTGTGGATAGACACTTAGGCTAATTCCATGTCTTGGCTATTGTGAATAATGCTGCAGGAAACATGGAAATACAGATATCTCTTCAATACACTGATTTCATATCCTTTGAATATATTTCCAGAAGTAGAATCACTGGATCATGTGGTAGTTCTCTTTTTAATTTTTTGAGGAACCTCCACACTGTTTTCCATAATGTCTGTAATAATTTACATTCCCACCAACAGTATACAAAGGTTCCCTTTTTTCTACACCCTCAACACCACTTGTTACCATTTGGGCTTTTGAGACTAGCCATTCTTACAGGTGTGAGGTGTTATCTCATTGTGGTTTTAGTTTGTATTTCTCTGAGGATTGGTGATTTGGAACATTTTTTTTCACATACCTGTTGGCCATTTATATGTCTTCTTTTGAGAAATTTCTAGTCCTATTTCTTGCTCATTTTTTATCAGTACTTAGATTTTAATAAGAGATGAAACTTGACACAATTTCAAGTTAATACTATTTTAGACATGATAACAGTCTAAAGTGGACTATTTTCTAACAGGATCAGACTGATGTAAAAGCAAAGCATGTTTCACCGGTCCTGGGGTTCCCTGGACCACTCCTCTCACCATTCCCCCACCGCCCTGACACATACATACATCCCTCTATTATACTTTTATAAGGCTGGTGATCAGGAGCCTCAAGTTCCATTATAACAGCATTATTATTGGTAAACTGGATTTACAACAGAGAGAGATGATAAATAGTTATTATTTGTCCAGGGTATATGCCTGTGAGCCAGGACCTTCTCTGAGGGCAGGGATGTTGTCTTCATTTTTGTAATCCAGAGGCAGGCAAAATTGGTAAAAAGAAGTCATCAATAACTTTTATGAAATATATAAATGAATCAATCCCAATCAGTCCCAGTGTGAATTAATTTTCTCATCCCTGACAATTGGCAATCTATCTGGGAGGTGGTTGTGATGGGAAGTCAAGAAAGAAGGTGGACAGGCAATGCCTGGAGCCTAAAGCACTATCCAGAAAGACTAGAACTGAGTAGATGGCCCTAGGAAGCCAATAGTCAGTAAATAAATCCTGGGTTCATCCTAGTTTCCATGTCTTGATTGTGATTTGTGCCAAGTCCCTTAGCTTTCTTACTCTCAGCTTCCACCATGAAAATGATGGAGTATGTGAAAATTAAAGACAGCATGAGATATACAAGGCTAATAAATAATGAATAAAGACTAAATTGTAAGAATTTAAAATTATTTATAACAGTTATTACAGTCATCTTCAGTATCATTAGTGTCAGTAAATAAAATAATCACCCCAGGAAAGAAGCAGCTTTTGAAAATGACAGTAGAAGAGAGGCAAAGAGAAATTTTCTCCTTCACAATTTCACCTATAGATAGCTCCTTATTCCAACAAAGATTTCTCTCTAAAGATGGTGCTGCTAAGAAGTAACCACCAAACCACAAAGGTTAGTTAATTGATACCAACTTGGTAAGATGCAAATTCCTCCCCCTCCCCCGATTTATTTGAGATTCAATTCCATGACAATTACAGTAAGATGAAATTATCCACTCTGCTCTCTGTGATCACGTAACCCAAACTCTTCAGCTTTACAGTTTCTACTGCTGGGATCAGCTGTGTTGTAATCTAAGTAGTTGTACAAAAAAAAAAAAAGTAGGCTTGAAATGCAATTAATTGTCTCAATGAGAGGTTCAAAGGTACCACAAGCCCTTGAAATTGAAATTGCAATAAAAGGAAGGCCACTTCTAGGGCATTGCAGCACATTTGGCAAGGTGCTTCTCTCCACATCAAGTACTTGGAAAAACAGGAGCAATATGCTGTCGATAAACCTTGGCCTGATGTTAAGTCTACTTTTAGTTCTTTGAGGAATCTCCACGCTGTTTGCCATAGAGGTTGTACTAGTTTGGAGTCCCACCAACAGTGTATAAGCATTCCTTTTGCTCTGCATTCCCACAGCATCTATTGTTTTTAGACTTTTTAATGAAACCCATTCTAACTGGGGTAAGGTGATATCTAATTGTGGTTTTAATTTGCTTTTTTTTGATGATTGGTGATATTGAACATTTTCTCATATGTAATGGCCATTTGTCTATCTTCTTTTGAAAAGCTTCTGTTCATGTCTTTTGCCCATTTTTTAATGTTTTTTTTTTCTTTCTTTGTTTTTTGCTGATTTGTTGAGTTCTTTGTATTAATAGATTCTGGTTTTTAGCCCTTTATTGGATGTATAGCTTGCAAATATTTTCTCCCATTCTGTAGGTTGTCCATTTGCTCTGTTGATTATTTCCTTACCTGTGCAGATGCTTTTTAGCTTAATAACATACCATTTATTTATTTTTGTTGTGCTGTGATTGCCATTGTGGTCTTGTTCATAAAATAACTAGAAGAGCTTTTCCTACATTTGCCTTTAGAATTTTTATGGTTTCATGACTGACATTTAAATATTTTATCCATCTTGAGTTAATTTTTGTGAGTGGTGAGAGATAGGGGTCCTGTTTCATTCTTCTATATGTGGCTATCGAGTTGTCCCAGCACCATTTATTGAATAGGGCTTATTTTCCCCATTATGGATTGTTGTCTGCTTTGTCAAAGATCAGTTGGCTGTAGGTATATGGTTTTATATCTGGGTTCTCTATTTTTGGTTCCCTTGGTCTATGTCTCTATTTTTGTAGTAATACCATGCTGTTTTGGTTACTATAGCCTTGTAGTATAGTTTGAAGTTTGGTAAGGTGATGCCTCCAGATTTGTTCTTTTTGCTTAACATGGATTTGGCAATTGGGCTCTTTTCTGTTTCCAAACAAAGCATAGAATTATTTCTTCTAGACCTGTGAAGTATGATGTTGATATTTTGATGGGGATTGCATTGAATCTGTAAATCACTTTGAGTAGTATGGACATTTTAACAATGTTTATTCTGCCAATCCATGAGCATGATATGTTTTTCCATTTGTTTGTGTTTTCTGGGATTTCTTTACTCAGTGTTTCATAGTTCTCCTTGTAGAGATCTTTCACCTCCTTGGTTAAGTATATTCCTAGGTATTTTATTTTCTTTGTAGCTATTGTGAATGATATTGAGTTTTTTTATTTGACTCTCAACTTAACTGTTACTGGTGTGCAGAAATGTTATTGATTTATGTACATTGACTTTGCATCCTGAGACTTTGCTGAATTTATTTAACAATTCCAGGGGTCTCCTGGTAAAGTCTTTGGCATTTTCTAGCTACAAAATCATATCATCAGCGAAGAGCAATAGCTTGGCCTCTTCTTTCCCAATTTGGATACCCGTATTCTTTCTTTTGTTTGCCTGATTGCTACCATTCAATCCAGCAATTCCTCTACTGGGTATCTACCCAAAGGAAAAGAAGTCTTTCTATCAATAAGACACCTGCACTCAAATGTTTATTGCAGCACAATTCGCAATTGCAAAGATGTGGAATCAAACCAAGAGCCCATTGATTCATGAGTGGATTGCTAAAATTTGGTATATGTATACCATGGAGTATGACTCGGCCATAAAAAGGATGAATTAATGCCTTTTGCAAAAATTTGGATGGAACTGGAGATCATTCTCCTAAGTGAAGCATCTTAAGAATGGAGAAACAAATACTACATACACTCATTATTAAATTGGAACTAACTGATGAACACCTGTGTGCACAGAGGGAAGTAAAACTCAGTGGAAATCAAGCAGGGGGAAGAGGGGAAGAGAGAAGGGGTGTAAACTTACCTAACGGTTACAATGATCACTATCTGGGTGACAGCATACCTACAGCCATGACTCAAGCATTACAAAAGCAGTCCACGTAACCGAAAACATTTGTACCCCCTTAACAGTTTGAAATAAATAAATTAATAAAAATATTAATGATAGCTAACATTTTAAGCCTATAAGAGAAACAATAGTTAAAAAACAAAAACAAACAAACGAAAAAAAACCTTGGCCTCAGAAATCACCCAGAAGGGCAACAGCAAGGTCATCAATAAAATTCAGCTAGAATGGATACTTGGCCTCAATTGTAACTCTCCTCTCAGTAAATCATTTCTACTTAGGCTGTATTCCACCAACTTAGAGTCTTTTTGATGCAATCTACATTAGGAACTTAAATCATCAGAAATTTCCCGAAACATATGAGCCATAGATCACTTACCATATAATAAACTGGATCTTATTTTTCCAGTTATTTGGGGAACATTCAAATTAATTTATAAATCAGGGGAGGGTGAACTTTCTCTGTAAAGGGCCAGATAGCAAATATTTTAGACTCATCACTCGGCTTTCATAGCACAGAAGCATGATGAATAACACACAAATGAATGGGGAGGAAGGATATTTACGAAAACAGGTGGAGGGCAGAATTTGGGCCATAGGCCATAGTTTACCAACCCCTGCAAAGTCCATATCAAAATCTAAATCATGCTATAAAAATTAAGTACCAATTCATCAGTCTCTCTGGTCAGAAACTTTATGAAACTGTACGATTTTTTTTTTCACCATCTCCAAGTAACTTTAGCAATTAAGTAACTTCATGGCCACAAGGCACTCACAGTAGATGATTAACAACTACTTGCTTAATGAATAAAGGGATGCGATATACCAAAAAACAGCACTTCAAGTGTGCTATGTCTTCTCATACTGTAAAATTTTTAAACTCTGTGAAGCATATCTGCCACTGCATTATGCTGACATTTTCTTTATTATTTATTTAATAATTATGTAATTATTAATTTTCTTTATTATTGTTGTATGTTGACTTTTTTTAGTTTTTATCATTATCATGACAATAGTTTAAGAAAACGTGTAGTGTGCATAATTGCTTATCCAAAAATCTTAAGGATGAATTTTTTTGAACTTGGAATTTTTATAGTTTACAAAGTTTATGCAGTATATGTATTGTATTATATGTCCTCACACCCTGCAGTGTCTGGGGCAGCACCATGTAATCAAACATACTATAACAGTATGTCTCCAGTGAATTGCATGTATAGCCCATTTATTCTCAAAGTATGATTTAAAGGTTCCTGGGAATCCCCAAGACATTTTCAGGGAATCCATGCAGTCAATATTACTTTCATAAAAATACTGAGACACATACCTTTTTTATTCTCATTTTCTCATGAGTATAAAGTTTTCAAGGGACTCAATGACATGTGATATCACAACGGATTGAATGTAGACGCAGATACAAGAATCTGGCTGTTTTCTATTGAGCAAGACTATAAAGAGACATGTAAGAATATAAAATAATGTCACTATGCTTTTTAAAATTTTAGTTTGGAAAATACGGCTATTTCCTTAAAAATGTCATTTATTTCAACATGTAATTAAATTGTTATTATTTTTGAATGAACTTTAAATATTTTTAACTTTCTGTTTTAATTTCTACTATAATAACTAAGAATAGACATATCACACATATGTAAAAGATCTTTGATATCCTAAATACATTTTTAAGAGTGAAAGGAGTCCTGAGACTAAACTGTTTGACAACTGCTGTAAAAACCTAATGTTAGTTCAGATCAGGTTTAGCTGCCAAATGAGTACAGAAAAAACTTTTGGCTTTCTGAGCATTTAGAGGTTACAATTAGAGACAAAGTCCTTTTAGGCAATTTGATGGTAAGGAGATGGCCTAATGTTTATTCTAAAGCAAAGTCCCAAACCTTGACATATTGGGTTTAGTGGACTTTTTAAATCACAAATTTAAATGCCTGCAGGTAAAGGCAAATAAATTAATTGCATGAAACAAGGCAGGTAGGGACAGATGAGGCCATGCAGAGACTGGATGAGATAGAGAAATAGAGCAAAGCCACCTCAGGATGATTGTTAGAGAAGGCGTCTCCGAGAAGGTGTATCTTGAGGTTGCACCATAGAAGGTGACACCAAACTTTCCACTCAAAATTGGTTTTAGTGTGAAGACTGATGAAACCACACAGGCATTAAGAGTGATGACAAGGTTGACTACTCACATAATGAGGCTTTCTGGGGAGAGCAAGGCAAACACTCAAACGAGTCCAAAATGGCTTGAGTAAAGGGAAGGGCATGTGGCTTTGTTTTGTGTTGCAGTTAGAGGGTGGGCCAAGGTGCGGGTCCCCGTGTGTCGGTTGGGGCTGTGTGGTTTGACCTTCCCACTGCACCTGTGCTGAGTGAGCATGCAGGCTTTCTTATAGGTTTGCCAAGATGGGTGGGGCTTGAAGCTGTCTGTGGTTAAACCTCAAAAATGGAGTCCGACTCTTTATTAAAAGGAGGAATTTTAGCTGAGACTGAAAGATGCAAGAACTGGAGGAAGAGCATCTAAAATAAAGGGAATGCACACAAAAGCCCAGGGTGTTCAAAGGCCTTGGATAGTTGATGAATATAAAGAGCCAGAGTGGTTGGATCATAGCAAGCAGAGAAAGATGAGGGATAAGTTTAGAGAAGCTATAATAAAAGAGACCAGGGCTTACTGAGCCATGGCTGTGTGTTTGAATTTCATAGCAAGAGCAGTGGGAAGCCATGAAAACATGGTAGCCTGAAGGAGTGAAATCAGAATTTCATTGCAAGCTTGATAAAACCTGATATCTGGATATAATGAAAGAGGAAAAACAGACAAAGCAATGGAACATCTCTAACATTATTTTATTTGTTTAGACATTGTGTGTCCAAATAAACCTAACCCACTTGCACCAAAGAGTTCAGCCTAAGGTTTATGACAGGGTTTGGATTTCTGCAAAAATTCCCCCACATCACCCCCACCCTCAATATGGTTACCACAACACTCTTTGGGTACTAAATAAATAATTAAACATGAATATAGAAAATAAGAAAAAATGGATGATCTAGAAAAGTAACAAAGTCTTAACCATCCCTTCTTTAATGTTCGTGAAAAGATGTACAGCAAATTTCAGTACTACCCCATCAGTGTTTCTTTCCCCCTCTGTGGTTGTGTAATATTTTTAGCTCCAGTCTATCAAGAATCCCTTGGAGAAGAATGGCTGAAAGTCAAAAGGAAGCATCTAAGGCTGGAAAATCATTAGCATGCAACTGCTAGAGGAAATCATGTGCCCAAGTGCCATAGCTCTTTAATAGGAATCCCTGTAACAAAACTTACATCACTTATTTTTAGCTGATACAATTAGCCTTTAGTGATAGATCTGAAATAATTGCCTATTTATTTTCAAAAGCAATTGTTTTTCAAAATCACTACTTCTTTAATACGAATATAATGTAATATTTTCCTGTTCATTTAATTTCCCATTTGGATAAAACATTTATGACCAGAATGATTTTTAGAACCCTCAAGATGACTGCACCATGTATTCCTTATTATAACAGCATTGCCTTTATGTTCGTGACTTAGGGCAAGGCCTAACTAAGGTGACCAGAAGTCACTGAACATCTGTGTACTTGGAAAAGGGAAAATTCCACTTTAGTGATAGGATATGTCCTTTCCAATGTGTACTCCTTGGGAATTTTGTAAATTTTGCCTTTGTAGACAATCAATTTGAGAAATAGACTCATGTTTTCATCTTATAACCTTCATTTCTCCTTATTATGTTTAATAATTTTATGTATTAAATTTATCCTTACTGCCATACTATTCTAGGATTTCTATTCTGCTAAAATAAAACTAGGTTAGTGCCAAATCAGTATCATTTTCAGCCCAAGCCCCTTCTGTTGTTATTGCCCAGAATCATTTTTTAGCTATACTTCAAAATTATCAAGCATTAAGAAATAGCATGACACATTGACATGTCTCATGGGATATTTTATATTTTGACTTAGCAAATGGCTTAGCAAATGAATATAAAACTCAAGATATCCCAGGGTTAATACTTAGAGTGAGCAGGTATCTATGAAATGTGATTTTGGAGGCTACAAGGAAACTCTCTCTTCATGCTGGTCACGGCGCCTCAGGTCTCCACCCTCTGGCTGTCAGGGCCTGAGCTGGTGTGAGGCAAGGAAGCTCCTAAGGCACAGAATCCAGGCAGGCAGGCAGTCACTCTAAGAATTGTGCAAGCTCCTCCTTAAATTTTGCATCCTAAGCACCTCACTTGCCTCACCCTCCTCCACCCCTCACCCCTCCACCCCTGCCCTGCCAGCAGTTCTTTTGGGATACAACTCAGAAGAACCCTGGCTACTTGTTACCAAAAGATACTCCAAATTTTGGGTTGTTTATGTATAAATTAGGTTGCAGTTTGTTACATAGGAACTCAAAGTACAGAAACAGCCTCAGGCTAGTGTTCTCCTGCTTATTTAACTTAACACACACACTGATACATAGGATCGTACACACATACAGATCTGTGTGTGTACGTGCATGTGTGTGTGTGTGTGTGTGTGTGTGTGTGTGTGTGTGTGTGGCAGGGAGGCAGCTTGGAAGTTTTGTAGTGGACAATGAGGTAACCTGCAGCCCCTTAAATTTGCCTGAAGCTTATTTCTGTGTTTGTACCACTGCTCCCGTCCTCCATAAGTGAGCATGTGTGTCTGAAGAGGCTTCTCTGATGAAGACAGCATTAGAACACCATGCCAGGGTGCTCACTGGTGACTTTGTCCCATTTCTTCCTTCTCTGTCTTGTCTGAGCTTCTCTGTTTGTCCTCCAGCCTCCTGTCTGCCTTGAGAACTGTCTCCTCTCTGTCTCTCAACTTGGCGTCTTCAAACTGACCATCCTTTCTAGTGGAATACCCGTTTTATGATCCCAGAAAGTAAGGCCCTTGGTTTTTTAACTTACCTACTGTTTGACTTTGCCTCCGAAGAGGCACATTCCTATCACATGGCACTCACAACTGGTGCTCATGGCAAGGTGACCTCAGGTGGTGTACCAGGTGCAAATGAGAGATCACAGCAGGGCAGCCAGGCAGCTGGAACCTCATCTTTAAGCTCAGATAAAGCGGCTATTTATGAAGCAGAGGGGAGGGCTCCTTAGGTAAGAAAAAACAACAAGAACTACACTTAGATTCAAACCGAAACTCTAAAAACCATGGTCTTAAAACATGTACCTGTTCCTCTGCCCTCGCTGCTCCAGGCCATCTGCCAACCCACTTCCCGCGCAAGCCAGCTGCCAGGACCAAAGCCAAAGCACTGCGCAGGACTTTATTTGCTCTCTGAGCCAGACAGAACCCAGGAACCCAGGAAGGAAAGTGCATCCTGGGTGAGGATGACAGCACTTGCTTCTAGAAAGAGCTTGGCCCTCTGAGCTCCACATAGTCCTAAAAGAAGGGTGGGGTCTTCGCCTGCCTGAATGGTCCTTGGAGGACTGTCCATCTTTTTTGTCCCTGAGGCGCTCTGGAAGAGCATAACAGGTGGACTGAATCCTCTCTGCAATGAAGCAAAGAGGGCATCATTGACCGTTACACCTAAAGAATCGGAAATCAGGAATGGGGCACACTGTGGATCACTGTGCTTAAGGATTTGAGCCCTACAAAACACTGATGTGCTTAATAGGAAAAATAATATGCAAATCTCTCCTTTAAGGCAACGTCTGGATCAGTGAATACTATTTCCATATTTTAAAAAAAGGTACTTCTTGAGGTCAAGAACAATGAATGAATGAATGCTGTAGTACCTCTGCAACCTAAGTCTATCTCTTCTTAGGTGGATGAGTTTTACCAAAATTAACCACATAGTACCTCTCTAAGGAGTGTATTTGTGGTATAATTCAAAAGGCAGTGATTTGAAATTGGGAGACTCAAGGGTTAGTGTTGGATCTGCCTTTAATTCTGTGACATTCAGAGAACCCCTTCATATCTTTGCTTATTGTCAAACTCCTAAAAATTGGGGAATTTGGACTAAAAGAGCACTAAGTTACTTCTACCTCTAACATTATATTCTGTTCCTTTCTGAGGAATTGTTTTGGGTTAAAATGGAAATGTTAACTGCCCCACCATTCCCCGGACAGCTCCTGTCTTGTGGGCAGTTCTCTTACCCTGATGTGTTACGTTTGCATACCACCTGTTATCTTGAATTTCTGCTGATCACCTTGACTATCATGTCGATTCCTTTTCTAAGCATAAACTGGTTATATAACCTTAGAAGGCTATGGAAGGCGAGTTGCTTTTATGCAGCATGACTTTGAGAGAGCAAAAAAGTTATTACCAACAGCCTAAAACCAAAGAATTTTCTGAAGGTACTGAAGGCCACCTTGCAAAATGCCAATAAATCTTTTGTTTTTAATGGGGGTCAGAAGAAACTACTGAAGTTTTACTTTTTTCAAAGAAGGGCTACTCTGAGCCACTCTAAACCAGGGGTTTTACGCTGTTGCCTGGCAACAACCCTGAAGACAAGAGTATCTTGGCCTGAAAAAATCTAACAAATTAGGGAAGAAAATTGTCTGGTGCCTGTGTCAAAGTCATTCTGGCTTAGTAGTCCTATGAAAGGACAGCACACTTGGAAATCACAAAGGAGTGAGTTGATTTTCGTACAGGAGAAACGTGCTTGGTGCAATTTCCATAAACCTGTCATTTGTGCATTAACTGTCTTACACTCATGCAGCCTTTCCTAGGCCCTGCACTCTTGAGTCTTCCAATAATCAAGGCAAGAAGTTGAGCAGTTAAACCGTCAGCAGCTGCTTAACAGTATCCCTTGCATGCCAGCATTTCTTAAACACTGTGGTGACCCAGAGCTCATTCTCTCGTTGGAAAGATCAATACTTTTTTTTTTTTTTGACCAATCCATTATTGAAAAGTTCTGTTAGAATACACTTCCTTAAGAACTGAAATTTTCTCTAGATAACTTTGTTATGCTGGATCTCACTTTTCTACATCTTTTACCCTATCTTAGGTGGAATATTTAGCACTAGTTGCTGCAACACACAAACCCCAAACTCTGGGTGGCTAAAAACAGCAAAGGTTTATTTCCTGCTCAGGTCAAGTCCAGCGCAAGCTGGGCAGTCAGCTCCATCTTGTAGCCACATCATCTGGAACAGTTGCCATGGCAGGACAGAAGAAATGTGATGGAGGCAGATCGGCTCTTATTGCCCCACTCCACAGTGGCACCAACACATCTGCTCCTTGCCTGTTGGCCGGAATTAGCCACAAGGTCCCAGCCTAACTGCAGGGGAGCCTGGGAACCTTAGGAAAACATGTGCAATTTAGTGGACATTAACTGTATCTGCCACACAATTTCCCCAAGCAAGCACACTGACTGGAAGGATGAGGCAGGTAGTAAGATTTGATGCATCAAATTGATATTGAATCCCAGAGCCAGATCACATCAAAGAACAGCTGGTGCTTCTCTGATCATGCAGAGAGAGCCCAGCTGTCACTCTCTCAGAGTCGGACATCTGGCCCTGCTGTCTCTGTGCGTTGCCCAGAATGTGACGGTCAGCCGCGGACCCATACACCTCCCACGGCTCCTCATTTCCGTGACTTTCCCTGCAGGACAGGCTGGGTGATCAGAGGGCCTTGTGGTGTGCTATCTAGGTGTTCACCCTTGTCATTGCCTGGGAGAATTTCATCTTTGTATCCTCAGACTCAGAGATCAAGAATTTGACAATGTGAAGGAAGGATACCATGTAATTAATGTCATTTATGTTAATTAAAACTATGTTAATTAAACGTATTATAATAGCTCTATCATAAGTGTTCCTATGTTGCATTTCAGGTATTCCCAAGGGGCTAAGCAGGAGATGATATCTAGGAAATAGATGTGAGACTTCTCAGACAGGCTGAAATTCTTGTATTGTCAACTCAATTTCAAATGAGAAACTCAGCCTCAGAGAGATTGAGTGATTTATCTGTGTTTACACGACCTGTAAATGGCCACATCAGAACAGGAACCCGGAATCTGCGCCTTCTAATCCAGTGCAAAGCACTTTGTTAAGGGCATGCCAAGAACTAGAATTCCAATCTCCTCCATGTTCTCTCTTTTCAAATGTCAGAATGCCAACCTGACTCTGCAGGGAAGAAACAGAGAAACAGCCTGGCCTGCTCTGATAATGGCACCTGTGGTGTTGGCACCAGGCAAATAACAGGCAGTGGCAAATGCACATGTAAATCAGGCAGAAATTAGTGGCATGATGAGGACAATAAGAGAGGCCTTGGATGGAATAATTGCTTCCCAGTAGGGTGTTCAAGCAGCTCTAGTTTGCTGGTGCCCAGACTATAAATGAGTTTGCACTGGAGATGTCACTGCAGCCAACGCAATAGAATTGAAGGGGCAGGAGGCAGCCACAGGCATGGAGTTTCCAAAACCAAATGATATATGAATTGCTGTTCAGGAAAATTTGCACCTTTTTAAAGCTTTACACTCAGAGAAAGAAAAAGGCAAAATCACCCTGTAGCATGGACTCTGTCCTGACTCATGCAAGGTGGGAGTAATCAACATCCACTTTTGTAATAACAGCGTGGATAGGTAATTCAAAAACCCTGCTTAAGCAGCCATGGATATTGCAAACATGTTCTACTCTTTCGCTGGTACTAGCTGGCATCATTCTGGGACAGCATCTAGGCAGTCCATGATGATGTGAGCTACGACGACTGAAGGGACAGTACCTTCACGGCAGCACATTCAGGGACCTCACAAACCCCCAGCATGCTGTCCTGTGGCAGAATCAGGCATCGGATTGCAAAAAGCTCCTGAAGAAACTGGAAAATACATGAGACCTCAGTGGTGACGGCAAATGCATTATAGGAAAGAAATGGATTGACTTTCGCCTATGACATTCGCTCTTGTGAAGAGTACAAAAGTACTCTTGTCATCTCACCTGGCTTCCTGATCACTCTGAAAGACAAAGCAATCTCATCTGTGCTCATTCAAAAGCATGACATCCAAATGCATTGTGTAAAAGCCCCCTTTGATGTATGCAGTCTGCCTTTATATACAGAGTAATCGTTTACATTTGATAGAGTTGCTCTTACATAGCCAGATTTTAACAATGTCTTAATTGAGCCTCATATGGTGCTTATAAAGTACGTTGGACTGAAATTATTATCCCCATATTTAAAAATGAGGAATTGTGAGATTCAGGGATATTAGGTACTTTGACCAGGACCGCACAGCTAGCAGGAAATAAAACTAGTATTCTCAGCCAAGGCTCACTTCCTGCTTCCTCTCTAAAGGCTACAAGGTCAGTATAGTCCCAATGTCCCAATGTTTACCAGTCAGACTTATTCTTAAAAATCCTCCAAGGTGCACGCACTGTGTCTAGATACCTTGAAACAGCCTGAAGGGTGTCTGGAAGCTTAGGGTGACCAAAGATCTGGGTTCTAAGCCTGGATCCCTAGGCACTTGGGGGTGCTTCTTCGGAGACCCCTACACGTCTGTAGATCCCCTTCCATCAAACGTGGGTTCATTTTGGTTGCTTTAGGTTTATATTAAACATCTCTAACTTATAACAGTCTATATTCAAGTGATATTATATCACTTCACACATAATATAACAGCCTTGTAATAGTATACTTCCTTTTCTCTTATGTTGGCCTTTAATCTTTGTACTTTTATGTAGGTTTTAAACTCAGGATTACATTGTTATTATTGTTGTTTAAAGATTCAGTTAGCATCTGAAATATTTATATAATATGAAAAGGGTTTTATAAATTTACCCACATAGTTACCATTTTCAGTATTTCCTGTTTCTCTGATTATATTCATAGTCCCATCTGGTATCATTGTCCTTCTTTCAAAATTTGATATAGTATAAATCTGCCAGAGATGAATTCTTTCAGATTTTCTGTGTCAGGATGTCTTTATTTTGCCATTATTTTAAAGGTGTTTTCACTGGATATATATTTTCCTGGTTGATTATTTTCTTTCAGTACACTAAAGATATTGTTCCACTATCTTCCCAGTTATGTAGCTGATGAAAAATATTCCATCATTCTTACTTTTCATCCTCTAAATGTAACATAGTTTTCTTCTCTGAGCGTTTTTAAGATTTATTTTTCTTATTATTGCTTTATTATTATTGCTTTTTTCTTTACAATTTTCTCTTCATCATAATATGAGTATGGTGTGCCTTGATGTAGTTTTATTTGCATTTATTTTGCTTGGGGTCATTTGAGTTTCTTGGGTCTGTAGGCTTATAGTTTTCATCAAATTTGAAAAACAATTTGTCGTTATTTCTTCAAATAGTTTTTCTACTCTCCCATGGGACTCAAATTACCAGCATATTATGCTATTTGAAATTGCCTCACAGAGCCATAATAACCTTTCCATTTTTTTCGAGATTATCTTTTCTCTTTGGGTTTCATTTTATACAGTTTCTATTATTATATGATCAAGTTCACTAGTGGTTTCTTCTGCAATGTCTAATCCCATTCATATATTTTTCATCTCACACATTAAAATTTTCATCTCTAGAAGTCTAATTTGGATCTCTCTTATGTCTTTCTTCTCCCTATTTACATTGTTGACTCTGTGAAATACCTGTATTCCATCTATAATAAACTTTTCTAATGTTTTTTCTAAATCTAACAGTATGGGTCTCTTTTGATTAATTGATTTTTCTGTTCATTATGGGTTGTATTTTCCTGTTTTCTTGTATATCTGATAATTTTTAATTCTCTGCCAGACATTGTAAATTTTATCTGTTGAGTGCCAGACACTTTGGTGTATATCTATGAATATTTTTGAGTTTTGTTTTGGTATACAATTAAGTTACTTGAAAACAGTTTAATCTTTTTGGGTGTTTGTTGTGTTTAAAACCTATTAAGCAGGATCAGAGTAGCCTTTAGTTTAAAGCTAATTTTGCCTCATTACTGATGTAAAGTCCTTCTGTGTATTTACCCAATTTTCCATGAATTATTAGATTTTACAGTCTGGTTGGTAGGAACAGGAACTATTTGTAGCCCTGTGACTGGGAATGTTCACATCTAGTTATTTTGTTGTTGTTTTTTTCCCCCCTCTATGCATAGCCGTCATCTCTTCAGTATTCTGTCCTCCAAACTCCAGCTGTTTTGCTCAGTCCGGATCCTCAGCTTCATCTCTTCCATTCAGGGAGCCTTCTGGGCTCCACCTGGATTCCACTTCTCTGAGCCACAGCCTGGAAACTCTTAATGGGGTAAGCTGGGGCACTAATTGTGCTCAAATCACTTGTTTCTCATTGCTCAGTGATCAGTGTACTTCATTGTCTGCTGTATAGTGTCTTGAAAATCATTTTTTCATATACTGTGCTAGTGTTTTGCTTGTTTAATGTGGGGTGGTAAATATTTTCCCTTTTATACCGTCATCACAGTCTTTTTTGAAAAACAATTTTAAAGTCTTTTTTATTATTGTACCTTTAGAGATCTTATCTTTCTACTGTTTTTTCTGAGATAAACTTTGGTGCTGAGAATGGTGGCTTGTCCTCAGGGAAGAAGTAAGCACCTCACAGGTGTAATAGCAGGATGCTGCCAATATCAAAATATCCCTTTAGCACTGCTTATGCTTTGAAATTATATTAAACCTGTGTGAATGATCCCAGTACCTATTATTTGAGCATTATTAAGATAAAAAAAGACAGGAATTAATGCCACTATATTTGAAGATAAAATGATATAGAAAGTTATATAGAAGATGTAAATTCAAAGATTCATGACTCATTTAGATCTTTATTGTGTTCCTCCAAATAATCCTTCCTATTTAGTTAATAGTAATTTCTGAGCATCTTCAGCAACCCTAACTTAACCTCCAAACAGATAATTTTAGAAAATAGGGATTTTTCCAAAGAAGTGTATACTGTTTACTCTACCTAAAACAAAACTCCAAATGAATACTAATGGTCCTTACTGTTATTGAAAAAGGTAACTGATAATCAATCCTTATTCCTCATAGTGTGGCTCCCAATCTGATTGCAAAACCTCCTGATTGCCAAATCCAATGACTGTTGTTGATTTCTTTTTTCCTTTCCTTTTATATATGAAGTATTTGAAACCCTTGAAAACTCTTATCTTCTTGAAGTGTTCTTATTTCAATCACCGCTCCTCTGATTCATTCTTATCTTATCTTACCTAGACCATTGCAATAGCCACATGAGTACAGAAAGCATGCAGTAATTGGTAACAACATAGTAGAACATAGACACAGGCAAATCAGGGATGCCTCGTTTGAATAAAACATTCCCATCTTAATACGTTGTTTTTATGATTAATGAAAAGAATAAACTCAAATCATGTTTCTGTTTTGTACTTATTTTATTCAATAAAGAACTGTGTTGCACATGGCTCAGAATACATGAATTACTAATATGCCTTGAAGTGTTATTCCTCACGCAGGGAGAAGAAGAGTGATTGCATGATGTTTACTCTCACATACACACTTTATAATCCGCAACAGAGGACAAAATATTGAGAAACAGGTTGCACAAGAGTGAAAAATATCCTCTGCCCAGACTTCTGTGTTTATCTTCCTGCTGTGATCCATTAGTAAACAGCTGTTCCTTGACTTCTGTAGATAAGAATTCTCTTAGTCCAGCAAGTTGGGGAGAGAAGAGACTCATTTTTTCAAACAGGTAAAGCTAGGGCCAAAACATGATTTGTAACTCCTTGCGTTATATCACACAAGTTGGGTACTTAATTCATATATTCTAATTTTCATTACTGAGCAGAATTCTCACTTAGTCCAACTCTCTTATCATTTCTGAGGAGAGGAAAAAACAAGAATTTTGGTTAAAGGAACTTTTGGTGAGGTATAAAACATAACAAAATATCTAACACATTAAAGGGCATGCCATTTTTTTCTTAAATTCATTCTATTCTCAGTAACAGTTCATCAGGAGATTTGGAAATTAAAATTTAATGTTTGTGAAATTTCATAAACAAAATTTCTGAATTAAGATTATATATTCACAAATCAGATATTAGTCTGTTTGGAAAATCACTCACAGATTCAGCTGCCATTCATTCTTTCGCAAAATTTATTAAGGGCATGGTTATGAATTGCTGACAATGAACACCAAAAGCCTCAGGGTAAGTTTCTCTGATGAATCATAATGAATTACACAGATGACTGGAATGCCTTCATAATGTACCTTCATTGCAAAATATGGCATTTTGTAGTCCTCATTGAGCATGGTATTGATATGTTTATCTTCTGGAAAAAAATATAATCTCACAGTTTAATATTCTTTAACATTGGAAAGAACCTAAGGAAAAATCATGAGTACTGCAAGGAAATAAATTAGTTTTACTTTAGAGGCCTATTTATTTTTCATTTAACAACAATGAACAAATTATTCAATTCGTGGATTAATTCCATAGAAAACAAAATTAAAATTCTTAATTTGAAATATGTTTAACTTGGAAAATTGAGTCATTTTTGAGAACTGTCCTTCAGGAAACCTTATTCTAATTTTCATTACTAATCCAAAAGTTAATTCAAAAGTGAATGGAATTTGGGGAAAGGGTAAAGAAAAATTTTTAAATATGAAAATTTAGGGAAAAAATTACATTAATTAACACTGTTCTATGTTCTTTTTCCTTTTGTATAATAAATGTATATAAATGCTCTCACTTTGTCAATATAAAAATCATCACCATTATTCATGCCTTCATTCAAACTATTTTTGAGTACTTATTGCATTCTAGGAACAGTGCAAGATGTTAAAGATTAAAAGATGACTACTACACAGTCTAGGGCTTATGTTTTACAGTCTATAAACTTAAACTTTCAATACAAGAGGGAAACAGACAAGTGAAGACTCAAGAAAAATGTATTGTGACAAATAGGTCAAGCCCAAAACAATACAGAAATCACACTGTTAGTTGACCAGGAAAATTTTACTCTAAGGAGCTATTAACTAGTTGAAGGTAGTTAACTACAAAAAGGTATGGAGGGGGACTCTAAGGGGCCCACAGGTAGCACAGGAAAAAGAGAAGCTACTACCTTTAGGCTGAGGAAAAGTGGAAAATAGGGAACTAATGACTAAAAGAGGATCCTGCCTCCAACCAAGGCTGGGATTTGGATCTCTTCAAAAAGACATATCGATGACACGAACACAAAGCCTGCTGGTAGTGAAGAATCTTGCCAGAGGGAAAGGAACAGTGCCGTGCTGTAGAAACAGCCCAAGTTTCTGGAGTGTGTGGCCATGTGGAGCTGTCTCACCTAAGTGGAGGAAAACTAAGAAACATTTGTCAAGTTCACAGGCCAAGGATACAGGGCAACAGGCCCACTGAAAGACTGAAATTTAACCCTAAGATTATAGATCACTTCCCCTTCCCTACATCTAACCACCACATATACGGGGTTCCAGTGTAGTAATAATGGATTACATTTTAAAGAGCTGCTAGGCACAGACTCTATTTAAAGAGAAGTTCTTAAGGAATCCCAAAGATAACAAGAGAAACCAGAACACAAACATTAAAGGAATTTGAAGCCATCGCATCTACAACGAACATTAAACACATGCCAATTCCTAGCCATATTAACATAAAACCTCACACTAAAGGCCCATCTACCACAAGTCAAATCAAACATCAAAACCAGACTCAGGTATGACACAGATTTTTGAAGACCAGACAGGAAATTTAAAATACTTATGATTAATATGTTAAAGAATCTAATGGAAAAAGCAGATAGCATGTAAGAACAGGTGAGTAATGTAAACAGATGAAAACTCTAAGAAAGAATCAAAAGGAGATGCTAGAAGCAAAAAACACTGTAATGGAAATAAAGAATGCTTTTGGTGAGCTCATCAGTAAGCTGGGCATAGCCAAGAAAAAAATTGGTGAACTGGAAGCTATGTCAATAGAAACTTACAAACTGAAATGCAAAAATGAAAAATATTTTAAATGAGTAGGATATCCAAGAACTTTAGTCTATTTCAAAAGGTGTAGCATACACGAATTTGGAATACAAGTAGGAGAAGGAAGGCTAAATGGAGCAAAAGAAATATTGGAGATAACAATGGATGAGAATTTTCTGAAATTAATCACAGACAGCAAATCACAGAGCCATGAAGGTCAGAGAACACCAAACAGGATAAATATCAAAACACCTACACGTAAACATATCAGAAAACCAAAGACAAAAGAGACTACTAAAAGAAGCTAGAGGGAGGAAATACACCTTACCTATAGAATGAAAATGAAAATTACAGCAGACTTTTCATCACAAGCCATGCAAGCAAATAAGGACTGCAGTGGATTATTTAAAGTGTTGGGAAAAAAAATTCACCAAACTAGAACTCTACATCCAACAAAATTATTCTTAAAAAGTGAAAGACAAACACTTTATCAGATAAACAAAAGCTGACAGAATTCATCAGCAGTAGTTTTGACCTGCAAGAAATGTTAAAAGAAGTTCTTTCTGAGAAAAGGAAAAGAACGTAGGTCAGAAATTCAGATCTATATAAAGAAAGGAAGAGAGGAATACATTAAGGTAAAATAAAATCATTTATGTCACTTATTTTTAATTGATCTAAAACATCACTTTTTGTTTTTATTAATAATAGTAAGAATGTACTAGATGAGTATAGCAAATAGAAAAATGAAATGAATATCGTGAAGGATGGGAAG